>SNQJ01S0015524.1:44148-74501 GCA_010110895.2 Picea sitchensis
ATTGAAATAAAAAAATAAAAATAAAAAACTCTATCATCTAGATCTTTCATTGTTGTCTTCTTAGATACATACAAGTAATGGACCAAGCAAAATTCTCAAGATTCTCTTTATTTGACATAAACACAAAAAATGATAGTCTCTACTCTCCTACATAGAAACTGGAAATAAACACCAAAGCAAATTGACTCGAGTTCAAGAGATTGGAGTTTCTTATATATAACATTCATAAATCTTAACCCATAGTTGTATAGGGTCTCCTTGTTGATAATTATGGCTTCTTACTCCGAAAACATTTCATAATGAAGGTCCACACTACGATTTTTGTTGCACTCATCAATATTCAATCCGTTAAGACAAGTTGTTGATTAGGATTATCGTCTTTGTCGACTATTACCTTTTTGGTGGCATGAATGGAGATTATTACTTGAAGGTTCCTTGGAAACATTCTTCTATCCATCAATATTGTGAAGGGTCTCATCTATGGCTCTTATGGTTAATGTTTACATGTTTATGACCCTCATATGGTCATGCGTGGGATTGTCATTGTCTAATCCAACATTCATAATTATGTTCTAGACATAAAGTGATTTGATGGTTCATATTCTTCTCGATGTAACAACTATATTGATATGTGATTTACCACCCAATTGGTCCATGATCTTTATTTAAAGAGCATGGAGGGTCATTTGTTGATGATCAATTGTGAGAAACTCATATGCAAACTATTTTCCTTTTGCATCAATATATTTCCTCAAGTGGTT
Organism: Picea sitchensis; assembly: GCA_010110895.2. Lineage (NCBI taxonomy): Eukaryota > Viridiplantae > Streptophyta > Pinopsida > Pinales > Pinaceae > Picea > Picea sitchensis. The sequence goes on from SNQJ01S0015524.1 coordinate 44,910, forward strand.
CTATCGGTTGGGGTCATGGATTGTTTCCCACTTTGAGGGTTTTAATAATGTAATACATTGGTGTATTAATATTTGATTTGTTTGTGTGAGGTTTTCTTAAGGTGTTTGACCTGTGTGGATATAGCATGTTTATCAAACATGATATTAGAGCCCCTATGAAGCCATGCTCCCATTATTGATTGGGATCTTGAACTTCAGTTGCAGCTTGAATCAAAAGGCTTGTGGACTATTTTATTTTATTTTTTTATGGGTTGAGATAATTGTTCTAGTGCGTCTGGAGCGTTGTTTTTAGTTGGAAACCTTTTTCATTTCATTAAAAAATGTTTTCAGTTGAAAACCTTTTTCATTTCATTCAAAAATGTTTTCATTTGCCCAAGATATAGTCATTTTTATCATATTCGAAAGTATATAGTTCCATTTTGGTTTTTAATTTTTTTTATTTTAATTTTGGTTTTTTGTTTATATTTCTAGTTTGCTCCCTTTCCAATCTTCATATGCTCTTTGTTGCATGTCTTGTGTGATCTCAACAAATCATAAACATAGTGGAAAGTGTTTTATTTTTTGCATATGGTCTTTGTCTTACTTTCTATGATCTCAACAAATTAAAGACGGAGAGGAAACTTTCATTTTCCGAGCAGAGTAACCAAGATCTAATCACATGCTTATTAAGTTTCGAAATTATTCCTTGAAAAAATTGTTTGTTTTTGTGTGTGGCTATGTTAAATAAAAACAAGAGTTTTTGGGATAAGCATGCACTTCGGGATAAAAAGTAAAAGTAAACCCTTCTCCTTTCTAACATTTGATATATATTTTACATTCATTCACTTGATTAATAGTTACTTTATTAAATTAGAGATCTTCAATGTTTATTTTCATTAATTTACTTTTTTAAATGTTTATACAACTTTAAATTATAATATATTTATCATAAAGTTTATATAACTTTAATCTATAACATAGTTTTATTATAAAGTACATTTCACTTAAATTATAAAAGTGAATCACTCATTAAAATAACTTTAATGTTTTCTTTTCATTAGTTAATATTTTGAAATGTTTACAAAACTTTAAGTTATAATATCTTTATTATAAAGTTCATATAACTTTAACCATGACACAATTTTATTATAAAAAGTGCATTTCACTTAAATTGTAAAAGTGAATCACTCATTAAAATAATTTTAATATTTTTTGTTCATTAAGTTAATTTTTTGAAATGTTTAAGAACTTTAAATTATAATATATTTATTATAAAGTTCATATAACTTTAATTTCTAACACAACTTTATTATAAAGTGCATTTCACTTAAATTATAAAAGTGAATCATTCATTAAAATAACTTTAATGTTATTTTTTTAAATTATTGTTTACATGCAATTTTAATATATAAAATAAATTTATTGTTAAAATGAATCACTACATTATAAAAATAATTTATGTGTAAAAGTGAACTTTAATGTATAAAATAAATTTATTGTTAAAGTGGATCACTACATTATAAAAATAATTTGTGTAAAAGTGAATTTATAGGGAAAGATAGAGAAGGAAGGGAAATATTTTACTAAACAATTTCATTGTACACCTATTGCCCCATTCATCAACCTCCACTTGTCATGTGGCACCTTGGTTCATTTTTATGCATTTCTTCAAAAGTGCATGACTTTAACATTTGGACCGTGTCTTTAGTGCCATTTTTTTAAAACTACCTATTTTTTTTAGAGTTTTATATATGAATAGTCGGTTTCTACTTTTGAAGTCATCTTACCTACATATCATAATATGACTAGTCTAAGTGAATATGCACAAGGTGATGAGTAAAAGTAAACTCTTCTCCTTTCTAACATTTGATATATATTTTACATTCATTCACTTGTGAACAAATACTTTATTAAATTAGAGATCTTCAATGTTTATTTTCATTAAGTTATTTTTTTTTAATGTTTATACAACTTTAAGTTATAATATCGTTATTATAAAGTTCATATAACTTTAATCTATAACACAACTTTATTATAAAGTACATTTCACTTAAATTATAAAAGTGAATGACTCATTAAAATAAATTTAATGTTATTAGTCCCTGCCAAGTGGACGCAACTATAGTGATGAGTTTACTCGTTGACTACATATTAGTTAACATGTTGACCACAAATTTATGGTGTTTTCCAATGTTTAACATTGTTTTATTGAATTTTTATATTTTTGAAAAAAGTTTAAATCGTTTTTGTGTATAGCCATTGGTAGATGAATTGAACCTCTTATTGTAAAGGTGATGACAAGAATTTAAGAGGTTCTTTAATCCGAAATTAATGATGCGCGATTAGGTTCAGTTTGTGTGCCCAATACATCCATTTAAATAAAATCTAGTCTACGACATCTGCAACTTTCACTCCTTACATTTTAGATGTTGATAATCTGTGATAGGCTGTCAGATTCCAACATGAAATTTTGTTGAGCACGTTTTGATGAGTGGTAGTGATCTCTTAACCTTAACAAATCTCGATACCTTCAAACCTTGGCAAGCTGAAATTCTAAATTGTTCCAATCTTTATATAAATCTTTGATCGACCTCTAGTTCAACCAATCCAACGTTTGTAGAGTGGAACTAAAATGTGGAACCCCGAAATCCAGGATGTCATGCTAGAGGAAACCTATGGATACATACCTTTCTTGAAAGTCTTGGATCTAGATGTGGAAGATCCGAAAATGAAAAATCCGGATGTTGGAATCCGTCGGACATGGAAATAATCTAGATGACATTTTGTTTAGAATCTCGAATCCGGATGATCCATAGATCCGAATATCCAAATATTTCAACAACTCCATTTAATCATTAAGACTGGATCCAGATTCCATGTCATATGATCCACTTCACAATGGCATGCCTTTCTATAACTTAACCTTCATTATTTCATTGAGCTATAATGTTGACTGAATTGTGGGGTCTATGATCCAACTAGTGGATTCCATTTGTCTTTATCACACGAGAACCAATATGGCTTGGAACCTTTCCTTACGTCTAGAAGCTCAATTCTCGATAACCTTTAACTCATACCCAATTCTCATTAGCTTTATCAAATACCGAAATATGAAGAGTGGAACCACTCATCTGGGAGGTCGAACATCCAGCTCTACCTTTAATCACTTTAACACTAGAACCTGGATCCGGATAATCTCGATGTTTCATACTTTAAGTGGAACCTCGAACATAGGAACCTTTCATCCAGGTCGCAGGCATCCGAAAATCCTTTTTCAACAGACATTTAACAGATTATGAATCTGGATAGTCAGATATCCAAAATTTTGGTACAACGAAACCGCCTAAATTCAACTCATCTGCTACTCAATCTAGTTTTTAATTTGATTTGATTTTTTCACCATCTCTCAATTTACACTTAGATCTCCAATCTTTCTATGTCAATTTGTCAACCACACGAATGCTTACAAGGTTTCAACACCCATTCAACGCATAAAAATTCCCTTGTTTCCTGTACAAATATCTAATGGGAAGTGAGGTAGAAAAGGAGAATTTTAGACAATAATTAGGTCGGCAACAGTCATGGAACTATAACATGATAGTCGTACCATACTCATATTCTTTGATTAACATTAATCAAAACCTTATACACCTAGCAAACATTGTGCTTTCACTAGTCCTTCAAATAAATAAAAGCAAGGAATGTTGGTATATGTATGAAAAAATGGTGGACTAAAGATTTCATGTAGGGTGTATACACTGGTTGACTGAAACATATATCTCCTATGCATTATAATAACAACTACCACTTACAAGGATTTTCACTCTCTTGCTTTTAAATTTTGGGTGACATGATAATAAAACCAACCCATATGTGACTTTATAAATGACATAGTTTTGTGGCCACATACCCTCTAATAAAGGAAATGAATGAGTGGACGTGTCCAATATGGAAGCTTAGTTCATTACTTGGCAAGGACTACATTTCCATGCAACACTTGTTTTTTAAAGTTATTTGTTACATAAAACTATAATGTATAAAGTAACTTTATTGTAAAAGTGGATCACTACATTATAAAAATAATTTATCTGTAAAACTAAGCTTATAGGGAAAGATAGATAAGGAAGGGAAATATTTTACTCAACAATCTCATTGTGCACCTATTGCCTCTATTAATGTATAAAGTAACTTTATTGTAAAAGTGGATCACTACATTATAAAAATAATCTATGTGTAAAAGTGAGCTTATATGGAATGATAGAGAAGGAAGGGAAATATTTTGCTCAACAATCTCAATGTGCACCTATTTCCCCATTGATCAACTTCCAGTTTCCATGTGGCACCTTAGTTCCTTTTTATGCATTTCTTCAAATGGGCGTAACTTTCACATTTGGACTCTGTCTTTAGTGCCATTTTTTTAAACTACCTAATTTTTTTAGAGCTTTCTATCTTGAATAATTAGTTTCTACTTTTGAAGTCAACTTTCCTACATATTGTAATATGGCTAGTACAAGTGATCCCCTACTTATGAGTTTGAACTACTTCTCATAAAAATATTATATGGAGGAATACTATGAAGTATTGGACTTTACTGAGTTACCTTAGGAACATAAATTGCCCCTTTTAATGCAATACTGAAAGCCAAATGGGATAATTAAAATGGAAAAGCATGTGGATAATGAGAATATCCATCTCCAATGATATTTAGTTTCATCTTCAAAGAATTGAGATCCCAGATGTATCATGGGAAAATTCGAAAACCATATTTGGTAAACACAATGAGTTTTGATCCCACCGACTTGAAAACCAATTGATTACTTTAAATCTCAATGAATTCTCTTGCATTGAAAATTTTCTATATAAGTTCAAAACACTTAGAATTTTATTTTCAAAATGTAAGATAATCAAGATAGATAACCAACTTATATATGTTATTATTGCTCAGATTGGCATTGACTATTCTATTTTTCTATCTACTTTTCACTCCATTAGAGAAGATCTTATTAGTCAAGGGGCTACATTCAAAATCCCTTCTAAAGATTTTTCCAATTATTTGATTAGAGAGCAAGATAAGATGTTTCATCTTCGAGTGATAAGCATTATAGGTATATCAAACAAAGCCTTAATGGCACAATAGAAGGTGTTAGCACATAAATTTGTATTATCAAATTTGTTCATTTCACAACGTCATGCACTTTTGCAACGAAAGTTCTGAAAACTTTGTTTTTTGCAGTGTCGGGCAACCAACATCAACACCAGTGTTGTCAATGAAAAAATTAAAGGAATTTGGACGTGTTGGCACAAGTTGTTGCCAACTAGCATTCTACTAATCAACTTTCAATTTCACGATTTTGTAACCGATATAATGATGAAGAGTCCTATTAGTAACACTTGGCATATATGTTGATCATGAATTACTAAAAAGAGGTTAGTATTGGTGTTCAAAACATTTTTGCAGTTAAAAAGGGAAGGGACCTCTTGCTAGCATTGAATACAGTGAAAAAAATGTGTGACATGCTCAAAATCTGCATCTACAGAGATTTCGCAGCGAAATCCTGATTCGTTGCGAAACTGGCATATACAAGATTTCGCAGTAGATTAGTAGGCTGCAGAATGTTATTTTTATCATAAATTTTAAAATACAAACTGGGTTTTGACCACATTTGGTTTGGAGAAGCATCATAATGTCATTAACTTGCTGGAAAAAAAAAATCAACCCAACCTGGTTTGTCATGTGGGAGAAAAGTCAAAAACATCATCTACAGGAAATTTTGCAGCGAAATCTAACAGTTCGTTGCAGAACTGCACAATCAGCAATGTTTACCTCCATTTCGAAGTGACATCACAAAGGAAATCCTCCAAGACTTCAGGAGAGAATGGAGAACAGGTGTCTCATCCCAAGATCAAGCAGCTTAATGGTTTCTAGAAGATATTAATGGCATTAGACAAAATCATAAAAAAATAGGAACTGGAACAATTTTTGTTGTAACTTCTTGTAACTAATTCCTAGGTTGAAGGAATCCAATGTAACTGCATCTAATTCGACCCTCTTAAACTAGTGAGCATGGAGATCCTATATACGATGTAATTTTGATGAAAAAAAAGTGTTGGAATTTGTGAGAGTTCAGAGTGGTTTTAAATTGTTGTATCTCAAAGACTCTATATGAATGGATTAAAGATTCTTGGATAATTGAAGATCAATTTTCCTTTCTCACTAGAATATTCATATTTATTTCTTATTGTTTCGATGAGGTACTATTGATGAATGATTTGTCTTTGGTATTTGTGAGCAAGATGGCATAGTGAAAGATTTATTGTATTCAGTTTTGTAAAACATCTCTCATCAAAGCTCCATTATTTGTTAATTGGGAGGATCCTGATTAATATTGCTTTGTATATGTCAAAGTAACCTGATGTATATGTGACTTGTGCATTTTCATATTCTTCTTTCTATATATTCATTAAACTCACATGTTGATCAAAGGTTTTTCAATCCTTTTTTGTCGGAGTATGGTTTCTGAGGGATTATGGTGTTGATATTAGATTCTAAATATCTTACTCTTGATCCAGTTGAGATTTATTCACCTACCAAACTTATTCAAACTATTTATATTCTTATGGGTATTGGGCTTGTTCTTAAAGAAATCTACGAACAACTCCTAGTGCTAACATTTATGGTGTCGTTGTTGGGGAACAGAGACTCGAAGATATATTCCATGGGTTGTATGACAAAGAATAATACCAACACTTGATGGTTAACAAGTGTTGGTGACAAAATAGACAACAATTTTTCACCATGGCAACTCCACACACTTGAAGAACTTGTTGGTGATTCAAATCAGTCACAAGACTCCACTAAAGAACGAGCTCAGACATAAAAAGGTGAAAGGAAGACACAGGAATTCCAGGTATCAAGTCATAAGTTTATTTCAGGAACTTATTTTATTTTTCATAAGCTCTTTCTTGTATTTTCCTTCACATGTCAGAAGAATCATCCTCTTATTTGTCTATTGGGATGACCATCATCCCATTGTTGTATATCCCTCCTTGAAAGAAGAAGATTTATCCTCTTCTTGCATCATTGATTTTGATCATTTTCCTTTGTCCAAACCATGTGAGAATGATGTCTATATCCAAATACCTCTTGAAACTTATCATCCCTATAGCCATGTGGATTATAAATTTTATTTGTCTCCTGCAAAATCTGTTATATCTTGCAATCAGTCTGTTGTACCTGGTGTTCATCCCACTAATTTTCAGTCTAGAATTAGAGAGAAAAATTTTAAACCCTTAAAGTTGTCATATACTCTTCATCCTTACCCTCCCAAGTTTTTAGAATATCTGCCTCTTTTATTGGGGAATATCACATCACAACCGAGAAGCATTTGAGAGCTTTTCATAATTTCATTGACAATTTGGAAATCATGCATGGGGATGTTGTCATGAGGTTATTTTTAAAATCTTTGGTTAGGGATGTTGCTTTGTGGTTTAAAAATATGGAGTTTGGTTCTATTGGTTCATGGGTTGAGTTATATAGTGCATTTTCAAGATACTAGGGAGAGAACAAATCCTTTGATCAATATTTAACTGAGTTTTATGATTTAATGAGAGAGACGGATGAAGTTCTAACTACATTCAACAAGATTTTTTATAGTTTTATTTGCAATATGCCTTTGGAGATCCGACCTTCTGAAACTTTTGCCATGATGTACTATTTAGAAGCTCAACACCCTGATCTTATCCTTTTTCTGAGAGAAAGGAGATCTTCATCATTGGCACAGTTGTTTGTGGATGTTGAAGAAATTGAGGAGAACTTTCGAGATCAAGATTATGTTGAAGATCTGCATGCACATGAGCAAGAAGAAGGATATAAACATAAATCAGATTTGGGTCACTTTGGTCATTGATTTTTATTGCATTATCAAAGAAATTTTGTTGCTTCTTATTGTCATGAAATGAATTATTCCCAAGAGTTGTTGTTGAAGGAACAAGGAGGTCACCTTTTTCTCAGCAAAAGATAATTCATGCGGTGGCAGTCATCTCTTTTTGAATCAACAGGTTTTTGATCTTGGTTTTGAAGACCCGATAGCAGTTGTGATGGAGTCTTATTTTTCAAATTCTTTGAAGATTTCGTACTTTATCATACCACCTGCTTATCAAGATGAATATGATTTTCCAAAGAACTTTCTATGGATGCTGATATATCTTTGTTGTTATTTATTAATCAGTTACAGAGATGAGATTATATCAGTCATAAAGCTACTTTCATGGTTTTTATGGAAATTTTCTTTCACTTGAGCAAATTGGATAGTTGATTAGAGTATGCTCATGTATATAAATAAGATCACACCATGAACATGTGGTTCTTACTTGAGTTTCTTTGCAGTATGCTCTTTAGTATGACCATGTTTTAGTTTTCAATAAGGAGCAGAGATGCTCTCAGGACGGTTGCACAGGTTTGAAACGAGGTGAAAGACTCTATAATCCCAATGGAAAAAGGCATCAGGTATACATAATTTCTTGGCAACTCATAGGGAGCATGCCATCCCCCATGGAGCCTATGTTAGCACATAAATTTGTATTATCAAATTTGCTCATTTCGCAGCGTCATGCACTTTTGCAGCTAAAGTTCTGAAAACTTTGTTTTTTGCAGCACCAGGCAGCCAACATCAACAACAGTGTTGTCTGTTGGAACACATTTATTTTTTCAAATACTCCAGATACTAAAAGGTTGAAGCCGACCACTCTTTCAAATAACAAAAACGATAACCATAAACCTCAAATCTCGGACTTCGGGATTTCGCAGATCTAACGATTGTACATATCAAAGCTCTCAATGTCCCGACATGCGAAATACTGAAGTTGGGTTAAGTTTAATCATGATCATCGAAGCATTAAGCAGCGATTATCACTATTTTAATGCATCGCACTTTTGCGATTCGGGAGTCACACCTCGAGTGACCTTCGAATGTCCGATGTGTGAAGTTGCGAAAGTGACTTAAGATAAACCTGGTTAATTACAAGACTAATGATAATTAACATTAGTTAATTGTTATCGCGACTTTGTGACTCGACGGTTTTACCTTAGAACGACACCTTTGTAACCCCGATACTCGAGGTCGCGAAATTTATAAACTAATCACGATCAATTAAAAACTTAAGTCTGATCAAAGTTAATTAACCAAATCGCAATATCGCAAATTTGGGGTTCATGGCACAAGACTAAGAATAAAATCGTCCGAGACTACGAATGTCGAAAAAGGATTAAGAACTAATTGTGATTAATTAAAGGATTAAAGTGGGTTAATTAATATCTTAAACAAATTTTGACCTGTAAAGCTTACGGGTAAAGAATTAAATGTTTCTACGATCATCCCAAGTCACGAAATATCAAAATTTATGGCATTTATAAGCGAATTAGGGAAATGATTGAAAGTAAGATCTTGCTTTATTTCCAAATATTTTTATTAAAAGAATTAAATGTTGTGTCAACAAGGACCTGCACAGACTTGAGTACTCTAAGAGAAAGAATTTTCATCATTATTTGAATTTCATTCTAGTTTCATAGAGCCAGTTTAGCGAGATAACCATTGTTTGTATTTTCATCCTCTTTAACGAGAAATATAATATCAAGATTTTATATCATGTCTCCACGGAAAACACCCAAAATAGTTGGTGAAATTTCAAGTCAAAGTTCAGATATTATTTCTGATACCTCACCTAGAAACATCGACACAGTCAAAACATGGACACAGGTTTTCAACATCTTGAAATACGAGCTGATAAACTGTCGAGATGACTCGAGCGACAATGAGAAAGAAGACTTGTATATCAAATACAAAGCGGTCGCTCATTCGGAGATGAAAAAGGTAGCAACAAGGCCACGGCTTTTCCCCTATTGTGATATGGTTAAATGGGCGTTGGACCATGTAGATATCCCGACTAGGACAATATTTAACACACAGAAATTGGTTGTTCGTACATTTAGGCCGGAGCATCTGCAGAAGATGTACAAATTTTCCCCCACACCCAATTTTACTTACAATGTCGAATTCTTAGAGCATTTCAAAAAGAAAGAATTCGAGCAATTTGGAAAAATCTTATCCGACTTTATCAAAGATTGGTGCTCACGCCCTGAAAAGTTCAGAGCGGACACTCATGGTATATATGCAATCTCTTCATTACAGCCACAATTTATATATATAGCGATGATGGTATGCAAGATTTATGGAAGAGAGATTACTGCGCTTTTTTTTCTCCCATGGGTACCACTTATCCACACAGTAGCAGAGGGGTACTCTTTCGACTGGGCTAAATTGTTTTCAAACAGTCTGGCTAGCCAAGTTACAAAATATCAAGCACAAAGGGAGAGTGGGAAATCAACTTCATTTTTCATGTCTGCTTACATTATGGATGTCGTTTGCTTCATGACACCTTTTCCATTAATGAGATGGAGATGGAATCCAAATAACGCAGAGCCTATTCATGTGTACCACTCCAAACTCTGGGAAGATAAATCCAAAGACTTCATCTATGAGATTTTAAACTGTGTAATGGTACCAATGCATGTCGTTATCTTCAGCCATCCATCTCCCAAGATTTCAGATAAAGTCATGGAAAACTTAAACAGTGTGGCAGACTCGTACATAGAAGAACAGGTCTCGTATATTAGGGTTTTTGGTTGCTCTGTTTCCCCATATTCCATGCCGTTATTCTTACCCGACAAGCTAGTATGTCGAGAAATCGCCAGGCAAATTGTGCTCGGTAGGATAAGCAAAGAAATCAAAGGAGTTCAGAAAAAGGTATGGCCATCCTTTCCCATACACATTGGTACATATTCTTTATTAGATTTCGGTCATGCCAAAGTGGAGGCCACGACCTTGGAGGAAATGAAACTAGTAGACATTGAATTTAAGAAACATGATCCTCATAAGGTCGTGGGTAACCATATGGAAAGTTGTGGTCTAAAAAGATATGAGAGCGAAGATTCCCCCCATGAAGAAATGTTCCAAGGAACGATATCCTACTCAGAAGTCTTAAGTCAGGTTCGAGCTCTGTTTCCTGGAGAGATGGTCGATTTCTACAAATTCCAGGAACATCGGAGAAGTGGTCTCCCCAAATTTTTTCCACGAAAAACCTCAAAACCTCGAGGTACACAACAAATAGAAGCCCAAGGTTCAACAGATATGAATCCTGGCAAAAAAAAACTCAAGAGAACACAGAGGAAACTGAGACCTTGAAACAGGAAACCAAGATCCCAAGCCAAGAGGAAAGACTCCCAAAGACAGATACACCAGTTAAACAGGTCAAGGATCAAACAGAGACTCCCTCAAAAGGGGTAGGAGACACACCCTTGTCTCCATCAAATGAACCGGTCATAGATGTTATCATGAAACAAGCATCCAAAGAAATTGGCAGTCTCATTCCATCTATCACACCCTTACAATCTACAAAGGGGAAACCCAATGCAGGGATAATATTTAGAGAGGATTTAACACTTATCTCTATAGAAGAATTGCCTCCTAGCGATTTCTTTCTTAGCGAGAAAAGGAAGGCCATGGTGAAGCGAGAAACATACCAAAAGGCGGGTGAAGCAGCTAAAAAGTACAGAATATTAACGGATGGAGAATCCTTAGAAGAGGAAGAATTCACTGATGAGATAGCAGGAACATTGGGGCCTTATGCAACAACCAACCAATATTCAGTTGGAACCTTGAAGGAACAGTTGAAACAAAAGGACCTTTTAATTAGAAAATTACAAACTCAGATAGCAGTTGTAGAGACGAATGCCAGGAATGAGGCATACAAAGACTTTGAACAAACCAGAGCATCCAACCAACAGGAAATCGAACAACTCAAATCTGATCTCGAATAAATGCATCAGTCGGCTCAAACGAGCCAAGCATAGGTAGATCAACAAGCAGAGTTAATAAAATAGATGCAATATAAATTAAATTATACTGAAAGCCAGGTCATAGATATAAAGGTATTCCAAACTCAAGCCTCGAAAATACAAAAGAAGATAGAAGCATCTCAACAGAATCTACTTACTAAAGTAGAAATCATCCAGGATCTTTTTCAGTTGATAGATCAAGCCTTAGACCAAATCACCTTAAGAGAGAGAGAAGCTAAGATGGCTTGAAGTACTTTCCAGGAGGCTATTATATCAACGACGAAAGAGGAAATGGTCATCGCTTCAAGATTGCCCATTTGAGAAAAAAACAGAGGTAACATCTTGCTAAAGGCATGGCAACACAATATAGAAGAAAACAGAAAAATGGCTAAAGAGGTGAGAGATTCTTGTGAAGAAATATTTGGTCTAATAAATAATAATTTGTTATATCTTGATAAGGAAAGTAGCTCTGGAACGTTGGGTAAAATAAATATAGTTAAACATCTACTTGATATTAAGGAAAACGAGGAAAGAGACCAAGTTGAACTATCTTAGGTAAGAGATGTTAACATTGCTCAGGTAGATAAATGGTTAATAAAGCCAAATATACAACTATTGTCTATCATCATAGAAGATAGACAAGTAGGAGAAATATTGCCATAGTTGGAAAAGAAATGTTACATATTTGAAGCAAATGACCAAACAAAGCCTTCCAAGTCGATAGCACGGTTGGTAGAAAGGTGTCTTGAATGTATTGAACATGGGAAAGGAAATATTTCTGGAGTCAAATAATACAGTTGCACATATTGCATAATGTTGGAGCTAGGAGACAAAGAAAGGCCATCGTCTTGCCAGCATGAGAGACAACAAGGGATAACAAAGTGAAGAGTTTCACCTTCTCATTATGTAACCCAAATTCTTAGAATGATAGAATTGCAAACGCCTAAATCTCGTATAAATATATATTTTGAGAATGCACCAAAGGCTACTTTTTTCCGATTGTAAAGGAGAAGACTCTCTTTACCGAGAATTAATACAAATGCAAGCCATAGATTCTACATCTCGTCTATTCTGAGTTATGCGTTCTTTGTCTTTCCATATTCCAACATAATTTCATATATTTTCTTTGATGAATGCAAATCACAATTTAGTACAACCTCTACTCTGGTTATGTTATACTCAGTAATCTAATAACAAACAAATTTTCCTATGTATTCACTATTAGTTAATACAAGACCTGCATGTTAATTAGATACTATATTTTATACTTCATTGAAGATTACATCAATCACTTTCTTCTTATGTTACAAAGTAAGATTCTTCAGCATTTGATGCCTTGCTTTGATTAGTAGCTTTATGTTTTTCTTTCCATTCATTCTATATTTTGATTTTAACTCAGGTGCGAGAAACAACCTCTGAGTTGTTATAATATTAATTCGTTTTAAAGAACTTTCTCTTGTTATTTATGTCATGAAAGGAAAACATTGAAAACCTTTCCTTCATTTCCTAATGCCTGACATTATATGTCAAGCCTTGGTATAAACTCAGGAACAACATCTTTTTGGCACCGTTGTCGGGGACGGAGAAACGAAGTTATTTTTCCCTGGGAGAACAACATTTGCAAGTTTCTTTCTTTGATAGTGAACAAATATTGAACACATTATAAAGGATAAGTTTTTATTATTCACTTGGAAACTCGACAATTTAAATAAGATGGCATTCGGTCGAAGGAACACCAGACAAAACCCAGATGATAAGCAGACCACGCCTGTTTCTGACCCTGAAAAAATACTGAAACCAAGAGGATTCCTTAAGAAATCTATTGTAGATTACCAACATAAATCCACACAGTCTAAGGCTAGTGTTCCACTTGAAACCATAAACCCTAAATTAGTTCTACCTGAAATTAAGGCTGAAGCTCATTCGACTACCTCCTATGTAAGTGAAGGTAAGACATCTACAGTAAATTCGGTTTCGATTTATATCCCATCAGCTCTCGAACTAAATTTCCCACCCTCACAAACTCTAGAAGAGTATACCATATACTCGGATTCAACTCCTGCAGGTTCTCCCACTTACATATCTTGCAAGTCAGAGGAACCGAGTCCCTGTATCTCGTTTCCCCCTTTTTCAGTTTTTTCGTCTCCTGATAAACGGTTCTCGAATAGTTTTTGCTTCATCCTGAAGAAGCCAAAGGATCGCTATACATCTTTGAAAACCCTCTTTATAACGTACCAATTTCCTCTCCTAGAATATCTATGTCAGTTGTCGGAGGAGGAGGAGGGGGCAGTCAAGGCCCGCCGCCACTGCCTAAGAATTTTGCTAAAGTAGATTCCAGATACGCTCTTTTGGTCCTCCCAGTACCCCTTTATGATTTACTTGAAAACTACATGAAAAACCTACCTAAGTTTACAGGGGAAGGAGACTTAACCAGAGCCGAACATATAAATTTCTTTGATCAATTCGCAGATATTCTCGGTCTCGAGCATGAAGACATGTATTCACTGTTGTTTGTTCAAACTTTCGAAGGACAGGTGAGAAACTGGTTTCGAAATTTGCCCGCAAGTTCAATATTATCCTACGACGCACTAGAAAACTCTTTTCTCAGACAATGGGGTGAAAGGAAAGATCACTTATATTATTTAACTAAGTTTGGGGCTTTAAGGAAGAAAAATTCAGAAACTGTTATTGAATTCATCCAAAGATTTAATAAATTATATAACAAGTTCCCAATTGAAGTTAAACCTTCCCAGCCTGTAGCAAAGGTGACTTTTGTCAGAGATTTCGAACCCAATTGCACACTATTATTGAGAGAAAGGAGAGCGGCCGAACTTACCCGAATGCAAGACGATGTTGTAGAAATTGAGTCAAATATGATGGCTTCTGGAAAATTAAAAACAAAAGTGGAAACGGGAAAAAAATAGATTAAATGATTTAGGGAACAAGCAGGACCCTCTGAATCTGGGAGGTCTACAGACGACAAGATGGATGATATGGAAAAGATAATTAAATAACTGTCAAATAAAATTTCAAAGATGGAACTAGATCAATCTAAAGTAGATCAGTTCATTCAGAGAGAATTCAGGAGGAACCCCAATCCTCAAATACAACAAAGACAAATTAAAAATGAAGATCAAAAAGTTCAGACTGCTTTGAAAAACGAAAATTTTATAGGAGGAAATGACATGCAAGAATTTGAGGATTTAGAAGAAGATATAAATAATATCGGTGAGGATTGTCATCAACCTCATTTAACTAGACAAGATTATGAGAGGTCTTTAAAAACAGAACATCGGTCTAATGAGGATAGCAACACAAATAATACAAAGGATCCTGCTTGCCAAGGAATCGTCAATACTATAATGGTCGAGCTCCAAAATAAGTATAATCTAAGGTCTAAAACTAAAAACATAACAAATACCCAACCAAAGAAAATCTCGCCGAGAAGTGAAGTATATGAACCAGCTCCAAAGGAAACTAAAACACAAAACACAAAAACAAAAGGAGTTGACCCACAAGGTGCCAAAACTAAGACAGTCAAAACACAGACAGCAGGAACAAAAACAGCTGAAAATAAAACGATGCAAACCAATAAATTAGAAAAAAAGGAGACTGAACTCCAAATAAGAGAAACTGACAAGAACATAGGAGGTTTCATCCTAGAAAATGAGATTAACAAAATCAAGATACCAATACCTCTGGTTGAACTGGCAAAGAACCCTGTTTACCAAAAGCAAATCGCCAAAATGATAAATTTTTTAGATGTAGAAAGTCAGGCTGATGTTATAAATTTGGAAGATGATAAGCCTAATATAATTTTTGGTCCACATTTCGAAGGTGCCAGAGATAACGTTGCTCCTTTCTACATTACGCTAAATGTGCATGATCGTCTGCTACATAATTGCATGCTGGATTATGGAGCCTCACATAACGTGATGCCCAAGGCTATTATGGATAGACTTGGTCTCGAAATTACCAGGCCATATGGAGACTTGTATTAATTTGATTCGAGGAAAGTTAAATGCATGGGTATGATCAAATATTTAGTAGTAAATCTTGCACAGATTCCAGTAAAAAGTGTTTTGATGGATGTATTTATTGTTGATATACCTCTGAATTATGGTTTGTTATTATCCATGTCTTGGGGCGCTAAGCTCAGAGGATCCCTGCAGCTGGACATGACCTACACCACAAATCCCATCTTCAGTGGACAGGTCACTCGATTATACAGGGAAACACGGCTGGCATATATAGTAAGTGATCCACACAACCCTAGTAATTACCCTGTTTATGTCGTTGATGAGGATCTAGGAAATTGTATTTTATCAATTGATGATGATGTGGATGAATGTACATAAGAAAATTGTACAGATAAAAATAAAACAGAAAAAATAAATGAAAGTGCATATAGTACCGGAATTTGAAAAATGTATTTCGATGGTGCTTCATCGTGTGAAGGAGAAGGCACAAGAGTACTTTTTGTAGCACCCAGAGATGAGTTTATCATTCCTTTCTCTTACAGACTACATTTGGAAATAGATTACACGAACAATGTATGCGAGTATGAAGCCCTGGTCTTGGGATTAGAAGTTGCCAGGAAGATGAACATAAAGAACTTGGAAGTCTATGGAGACGGGGAATTAATTGTAAAGCAAGTAAATTGGTAGTACCAGGCCAAACACCCGAGATTGAGATATTATAGAAACTGTGCCTGGGATTTAATGGAAAAAAGTTTCTCATCAGTTAATGTTCATTACATTCCTCGTATAGAAAATTTGCAAGATGATTCATTAGCCAAAGCAGCCTCAACTTCTTCACCTCCTACAGATTTTAAATTTAAGTATCACATAGAGATGAGGCACAGACCTTCCATACCAAACAAAATACAACACTGGAAAGTGTTAGAAGATGATTAACAGATCAGAAAGTTCCTCGAAATGGTGGAAGACTTTGTCGAGACACATATTGACCAAGAAAACCAGAACGACCATACTTGGATTATGCAAGAAGGGGAAGATCCTCAAGATTTCCAAGAAAATATCGTGAATCATCACATGTTAGTACTAAAAAACAACCAAATTCCTAAGGGTCTAATCCCCTTAGAAAGACTATTCGACCAAAATGACATGCCCGTAAAATCTACTCTGCAACCTCAACCAGAAGAAGTCGAAGATTGTGATATAGGTACCAAAGAAAAGCCTAKAATAGTAAAAATATCAAAATATCTTCCTCCTTAGATGAAAGGTTAGTATGCAGATTTACTYAAGCAATATAAAGATGTGTTTGCTTGGTCTTATGACGAGATGAGAACTTATGACACCACTGTGATCGAACACAAGATCCCTTTAAATCTAGGTGTTAAACCTTTTAGACAGAAGCTCAGGAAAATCAATCCCATATTATTGTCCRTGGTCGAAAAAGAAGCATAAAAGCTCATGGACGCTAAAATAATYGTACCACTCAGGTACTCTGAGTGGGTAGCTAATCTGGTCTCGGTTAAGAAGAAGAGAAGAGAAATCACACTATGTGTAGATTTTAGAAATTTAAATAAATCATCTCTCAAAGATAATTATCAGCTACCCAAAATGGATCATGTTCTAGAAAAAGTGGTCGGAGCAAATAGAATGTCAATGATCGACGATTTTTTTGGTTACAATCAGATTGTTGTTAACGAAGACGATAAAGAAAAGACAACATTCACCACCCCATGGGGTACATTTATGTATGCCAAAATTCCTTTTGGTTTGATGAATGCAGGTGTTACTTTCCAGCGAGCTATGGATATCGCCTTCATCGGTGAAAGAGATAAATTCGTCGTTATTTATCTCGATGATCTGACCATTTTTTCCAAATCTGATGAAGAACATCTAATCCACCTCAAGCAAACGTTTGATAAATGTCGCAAATTTGGTTTGTCTCTAAATCCCAAGAAATCTCACTTTGCGATGCAAGAAGGCAAACTCTTGGGCCATATTGTATCTCGTGATAGAATTAAAATTGATCCTAAAAGGGTTGAAGCTATTGACACTATAAATATTCCTAGAAATGTAAAATAAATCCAGTCATTTTTAGGGAAAATAATTTTTTTGTGGAGATTTATCCTGAACTTTGCTGAAATTGTGAAATTGATTACAGATATGCTCAACAAGAACAACGAAGTTAAATGGACGGTCGAAGAAAAAGCATCATTTTCACACATCAATAAAATTATAGGTGAAGCACCTGTACTGGCAAGCCATGATTATCTAAAGGAATTTTTGATCTTTTTGTTTGCATCCGAACATACAATTGCGACGGTACTCCTCCAGAAGAACGAAAAGGGTTTTGAGAAACCAATAGCATTTTTCAGTAAGATCCTTAGAGACGCAGAGTTGAGGTACGACATAATGGAAAAACAAGCATATGCCATGGTGAAAGCACTAAAAGCTTTCAGAACCTACGTACTGCATTCCAAGATCATTGCATATGTACCCACCAGCTTCGTTAAGGATATATTGGTTCAGCCTGATAGTGACGGGAAGAGGGGTCAGTGGCTTGCTAAAATTCAAGAATTCGATCTAGAGGTAAAACTGACAAAGCTCGTAAAGGGACAGGGTTTGGCTAAGCTACTAGCCGGATCAAATTTCAGAGCACTTGGAATAAATAACCTACAAGAACATGAAGGGTATTTAGACATAGACGAATTCGACGACCATATAGCTACAACCAGAATTGAAAATAAATTTGCATCTTTGGGTTGGTATAAAGACATAGTATCTTATATTCTGACTCTGAAATGCCCAAACAATATGTCTTCGTCTAAGACTAGGACATCAAATTTCATGTGGTAAAGTATTGTATCTCAGAAATCCAGTTGTATTGGAAAGACCCTCTTGGTTTTCTACTAGTTTGTTTAGTAGAATCTGAAACAAAAAGAGTTATAAATGAATTTCACGAAGGAGTGTGCGGAGGACATCATGCATGGAGAGAAAAAACCTATAAAATCTTGAGAGCGTGATATTATTTGCCTAATTTATTCACAGATGTGAATGCCAAAGTCAGAGCTTGTAACTCCTGCCAATTATTTTCAGGCAAGCAGAAACTCCTGGCGTTACCTTTGGTCCCGGTTAAAATGGAAGCCCCTTTTCAACAATAGGGGTTAGATTTTATAGGAGAAATCAATCCACACTTCAGCGCGCAACATAGATGGATCCTGGCCGCTACATATTATTTCACCAAATAGGTAGAATCTATCCCGACCAGGAAAGCGACAAATTCGGTGGTAATAAATTTCTTGGAGGAAACTATATTATCTAGATTCGGTTGTCCCCAAAAGATAGTTACAAATAATTCCCAGGCATTCACATCTATGGCAATGGTTAGATTTTGCCAAAAATACAATATTGTGTTGGTTCATTTTACAGCATACTATCCTCAAGGCAGTGGGTCAGCTGAATCATCAAACAAAAGCTTAATCACCATAATAAAAAAGGTTTTGAACGAAAATAAGAAAGCTCGACATGTGCATTTGAAATATGCCTTGTGGGAAAATCATATAGGCACCAAGAAATTGATCGGTACTTCTCCATTTCAAATGGTATATGGAACTAATGTAGTATTACCCATAAATTTGGCTCTACCTGTAATGAAACTTTGGCAAGATGAAAAGGAAGAACCAAATCATGTCATAAGAAGAATAAATCAACTGATCGAAGTTCAGCAAAATAGTGTTGAAGTGGATGAAAAACTTCAGAAATATCAAGACAACATGAAAGCCCTATTTGATCATAAGACTAAAGATAGGGAATTCCTTCCTGGTGACTTATTTTTTAAATGGGACGCTAGAAGAGAAGACTCTTCCAAACATGTCAAATTTGATCATATCTGGTATGGACCATTCAAAGTTACAACCTCCGAATGGAAGAACTCATTTCTGCTAGAAAATTTGGACGGTAAAATCCTCAATGCCCCTATCAACGGGCGTTATCTTAAGCACTATATGCAATAAACGATTTCCAAAATCCCATTGTATATACCGGTTTGTGTTTTCTGTTTTTTACAGTTTTTAGGTAAGTCTTACTTCCACCGCAAATAAAACAGGTTAGTGATTTCATAGAAAAGTAAATGTAAAATAATTTAAACATTGAATGTTGTGACTCGTAAAACCTTGACACTCTTCATGTTGTTTTTAAGCAGGATTGTTGTCGATAGCTCAAACATTACGAAGGAGACAAACAAGTGGTCGTATGTCAGAAATATTGGTTATCCCAAAATAGGTGATAAATAAATAATTTACTTCAATGAGAGCGAAATGGCGAATCAAAGGTATGAGTCTCTAAATTATTTAGATTTCCAAAGAATATCACCTTGTGCAACAACGGTCTTATATGTATAAAGATACTCGCTAGATGTATTATCAAAAGAATGATTTTTAAAAATAAATCATAAAATCGATCATCTGGATAAAATTAAAATAAACGAAAACAGAATAAATAAAGTGAACTCAGAGAACATTTTTCAAGAGTCGGGTTTGCGTTATAATAACCAAGTTTATGAAATCCGAAACCCCTCAGTCACCCTGTTCAAATATTTGGTATTATTCCCCTTGACCCCAGATGCCTCCCCGTGGCCTCCACAGAGGAAGGAGGGGTCACACTTTACCTCTGAAAGCTGACAAATGAATTTTTAGAAAAAGGGCAAGTCCTCATGGCTCATCGGGCTCCTACTGAACAAAAGTATGTATAGGATAATCCTAACTCTCTTAGTTCTTTTAACATGTTTTAAATGATTAGTCTTGCTCAGAAGAAGGCCCCTGAAGAAAAAAAAATCCCCCATAAGTTTTCCTACATACTAAGATGTTTTGAAGGTCAAAAGAAGACTTGTCCAGAGTAATCAAAGTGAGTTAGTAGACCTCTTTTGCCAAAATTATTAACAGATATCACCCTTAGTATACTTTATACAAATTGATTTCCCCCACTTCATTTTTTTAAAAGAAAGTATAAGACAGATGGTGAAAGGAAATTCACAAATGATTGCTCCCATCTAGTCCAAAAAAGAGATGATGAAAGGAAATTCATTAAATGATTTCCCTCATCTCGGCATTTAAATGCAAAGTTACAAACTGAAGTGGTGAAAGGAAATTCAATAAAGGGAATCTGATAACTTCATCGGGGTACTGAGCAGGCTCGCTGGCAGTGAAGCAATGTCTAAGATATATGTAAGGTTGTTATACATGAATTATATTGTACTCTGGTAACCAGTTTTCTTTTCGACTAGATCTACATCCCAAGTTCACGCGGGACTCCTTGATTAAAAAACACCGGAATTACTTTGACTTGATGCAAGAAATATCGACAGAACCTGTTAGAATTCCTAAGGTTGTTTTTATTATCTTAAGCAGGCCCGAAATCAGTTTCAAGGAAGAGGAAGTCATCGAAGGGCCTAAAATTGAGATTAGTAAACGATTAAGTTTCGAAATCTTTCAGAGATAATGATGAAACCTCAGATTCTCTCAATACCCTCTTTCTGAAAGCGTTTCACAAAAATAAAGTAATGACTCCATTTACCCAATAAAGGTACGTGGTCTATTGTTCTTCTCGTCTCGCGGGGAGATAAGATCCCTAGATGGAGCCTATGTTGGAACAGATTTATTTTTTCAAATACTCTAGTTACCAAGAGGTTGAAGCCACCCACTCTTTCAAATAACAAAAACGATAACCATAAACCTCAAATCTCGTATTTTAGGATTTCAGGATTTCACAGATCTAACAGTTGTACATATCAAAGCTCTCAATGTCCCGACATGCGAAATAGCGAAGTTGGGTTAAGTTTAATCATGATCATCAAAGCATTAAGCAACTATTATCACTATTTTTATGCATCGCTCTTTTGTGATTCAGGAGTCACTCCTCGAGCGACCTTCGAATGTCCGATGTGCAAAGTTGCGAAAGTGACTTAAGATAAACCTGGTTAATTACAAGACTAAGGATAATTAATGTTAATTAATTGTTAACATGACTTCACGACTAGATGGTTTTGCCTTAGAACGACACCTTTGTAACCCCGATACTCGAGGTCGCAAAATTTATAAACTAATCACGATCAATTAAAAACTTAAGTCTGGTCAAAGTTAATTAACCAAATCGCAATATCGAAAATTTGGGGTTCATGGCCCAAGACTAAGAATAAAATCGTTCAAGACTACAAAATCCGAAAAAGGATTAACAACTAATTGCGAATAATTAAAGGATTAAACCGGGTTAATTAATATCTTAAACAACTTTTAACCTGTAAAACTTACGGGTAAAGAATTAAATGTTTCTACGATCATCCCAAGTCACGAAATATAAAAAATTTATGGCATTTATAAGCGAATTAGGGAAATGATTGAAAGTAAGATCTTTCTTTATTTCCAAATATTTCTATTAAAAGAATTAAACGTTGTGTCAGCAAGGACCCGCACAGACTCGAGTACTCTAAGCGAAATAATTTTCGTCATTATTTGAATTTCATTCTAGTTTCACAGAGCCAGTTTAGCGAGATAACCATTGTTTGTATTTTCATCCTCTGTAATAGGAAATATAATCTCGAGATTTTATATCATGGCTCCACGGAAAACGCCTAAAACAGCTGGTGAAAATTCAGGTCAGAGTTCGGATATTATTTCTGGTACCTCGCCTAGAAACATCGACACAGTCAAAACATGGACACAGGTTTTCAACATCTTGCAATACAAGCTGATAAACTGCCCAGACGACTCGAGCGACAACAAGAAAGAAGACTTGTATATCAAATACAAAGTGGTTGCTCATTCGGAGATGCAAAAGGTAGCAACAAGGCCATGGATTTTCCCCTATTGTGATATGGTTAAATGGGCGTTGGACCACGTAGATATCTCGACTAGGACAATATTTAATGCGCAGAAGGTGGTTGTTGGGACATTTAGGCCAGATCATCTGCAGGCAATGTACAAATTGTCCCCCACACCCAATTTTAATTACAATGCTGAATTCTTAGAGGGTTTCAAAAAGAAAGAATGCGATCAATTTGGAAAAAGCTTATCCGACTTGATCAAAGATTGCTGCTCACGCCCTGAAAAGTTCAGAGCGGGCACTCATGGTATATACACAATCTCTTCGTTACAACCACAATTTATGTATATAGCGATGATGGTATGCAGGCTTTATGGAAGAGAGAATACTACGCATTTTTTTCTCCCATGGGTACCACTTATCCACACAGTAGCACATGGGTACTCTTTCGACTGGGCTAAATTGTTGTCAGACAGTCTGGCCAGCCAAGTTACAGAATATCAAGCACAAAGGGCGAGTGGGAAACCAACTTCATTTTTCATGTCTTCTTACATTATGGATGTCGTTTGCTTCATGACACCTTTTCCATTAATGAGCTGGAGATGGACTCTAAATAAAGCAAAGGCTATTCATGTGTACCACTCCAAACTCTGGGAAGATAAAGCCAAAGACTTCATCTATGATATTTTCAGCTGTGTAATGGTACCAATGCATGTCATTATCTTTGGCCATCCACCTCCCAAGATTTCAGATAAAATCGTGGAAAAATTAAACAACGTGGTAGACTGGTACATAGAAGAACAGTTCTCGTATATTAGGGTTTTTGGCTACTTTGTTCCCCCATATGCCCTGTCGCTATTCTTACCCGACAAGCTAGTATGTCGAGAAATTTCCAGGAAAATTATGCTCGGTGGGATAAGCAAAGAACTCAAAGGAGTTCAGAAAAAGGTATGGCCATCCTTTCCCATACACATTGGTACATATTCTTTATTAGATTTCGGCCATGCCAAAGTGGAGGCCACGGCCTTGGAGGAAATGAAACTAGTAGACATTGAATTTAAGAAACATGATCCTCATAAGGTCTTGGGTAACCATATGGAAAGTTGTGGTCTAAAAATATATGAGCACGAAGATTCCCCCCATGACAAAATGTTCTAAGGAGTGAGGTCCTACTCATAAGTCTTAAGTCGGGTTCGAGCTCTGATGCCCGGAGAGATGGTCGATTTCTACAAATTCTAGGAACACCGAAGAAGTGGTGTCCCCAAATTTTTGTAGGGCAAAACCTCAAAACCTCCAAGTACGCAACAAATAGAAGCCCAAGGTTCAACGGATACGAATCCTGGCAAACAAAAACCTCAAGAGAACACAGAGGAAACTAAGACCTCGAAACAGGAAACTGAGATCCCAAGCCAAGAGGAAAGACTCCCAGAGACATATACACTAGTTAAATAGGTCAAGGATCAAACAAAGACCCCCTCAAAAAGGGTAGGAGACACACCCTTGTCTCCATCAAATGAACCGGTCACAGATTCTATCATGAAACAAGCATCCAACGAAATCGGTAGTCCCATTCCATCCGTCACACCCTTACAATCTACAAACGGGAATCCCAATGCAGGGATAATATTTAGAGAGGATTTAACACCTATCTCTATAGAAGAATCGCCTCCTAGCGATTTGTTTTTTAGCAAGAAAAGGAAGGTCATGGTGAAGCGAGAAACATACCAAAAGGCAGCTACAACAACTAAAAAGTACAAAATATTAATGGATGGAGAAGCCTTAGAAGAGGAAGAATTTTCCAATGAGATAGCAGGAACATTGGGGGATTATGCAACGACCAACCAATATTCAGTTGGAACCTTGAAGGAACGGTTGAAACAAAAGGACCTGTTGATTAGCAAATTACAGACTCGGATAGTAGTTGTAGAGACCAATGCCAGGAATGAGGCATACAAAGACTTTGAACAAACCAGAGCAGTCGACCAATAGGAAATCGAACAGCTCAAATCCGATCTCGAACAAATGCATCAGTCGGCTCAAACGAGCCAAGCATAGGTAGATCAACAAGTGGAGTTAATAAAATAGTTGCAATATAAATTAAATTCTACTGAAAGTGCGGTCATAGATATAAATTTATTCCAAACTCAAGCCACAGAAATACGAAAGAAGATAGAAACAGCTCAACAGAGTCTACTTACTAAAGTAGAAATCATCCAGGATCATTTTCAGTTCATAGATCAAGCCTTAGACAAAATCACCTTAAGAGAGAGAGAAGCTAAGGTGACTCGAAGTACTTTCCAGGAGGCTATTATATCAACGACGAAAGAGGAAATGGTCATCACTTCCAGATTATCCATTCGAGAACAAACTAGAGGTAACATCCTGCTAAAGGCATGGGAACACAACATAGTAGAAAATAGAAAAATGACTAAAGAGGTGAGATATTCTTGTGAAGAAATATTTGGTCTAATAAATACAAATTTGTTAGATCTTGATAAGGAAAGTAGCTCTGGAACGTTGGGTAAAATAAATATAGTCAAACATCTGCTTGATATTAAGGAAAACAAGGAAAGAGACCAAGTTGAACTATCTCAGGTAAGGCAAGTTAAAATTGCTCGGGTAGATAAATGGTTAATAAAGCCAAATCTACAACTATTGTCTATCATCATAGAAGATAGACAAGTAGGAGAAAGATTGCCACAGCTGGAAAAGAAATGTTACATATTTGAAGCAAATGACCAAACATATTCTTCCAAGTCGATAGCATAGTTGGTAGAAAGGTGTCTTGAATGTATTGAACAGGGGAATGGAAATACTTCTGAAGTCAAATAATATAGTTTCACGTATTGCCTAATGTTGGAGCTAGGATACAAAGAAAGGCCAACATCTTGCCAGCATGAGAGACAATAAGGGATAACAAAGTGAAGCGCTTCACCTTCTCATTATGTAACCCAAATTCTTAGAATGATAGAATTGCAAACACCTAAATCTCGTATAAATATATATTTTGAGAATGCACCAAAGGCTGATTTTTGTTGATTGTAAAGGAGAAGACTCTCTTTACCGGGAATTAATACAAATGCAGGCCAGAGATTCTACATCTCGTCTATTATGAGTTATGTGTTCTTTGTCTTTCCATATTCCAACATACTTTCATATATTTTCTTTGATGAATGCAAATCACAATTTAGTACAACCTCTAGTGTGGTTATGTTATACTCAGTAATCTAATAACAAACAGATTTTCCTATGTATTCACTATTAGTTAATACAAGACCTCCATGTTAATTAGATACTATATTTTATACTTCATTGAAGATTACATCAATCCCTTTCTTATTATGTTGCAAAGTAAGATTCTTCATCATTTGATGCCTTGCTTTAATTAGCAGCTTTATGTTTTTCTTTCCATTCATTCTATATTTTGATTTTAACTTGGGTGTGAGAAACAACCTCTGAGTTGTTATAATATTAATTCGTTTTAAAGAACTTTCTCTTGTTATTTATGTGGTGAAAGGCAAACATTGAAAACCTTTCCTTCATTTCATTATGCCTGAAATTATATTTCAAGCCTTGGTATAAACTCAGGAACAACGTTGTCAATGATAAAATTAAGGATGTTTTGGCACAAACTACTGCCAAGTATCATTCTACTGAGAAATTTTCAATTTCACAATTTTGTAATTGATATAACGATGAAGAGTCTTATTAGTAACACTTGGCATATATGTTGATCATGGATTACTAAAAAGAGGTTAGTATTGGTGCTAAAAAAAAAATTGCAGTTAAAAAGGGAAGGGGCCTCTTGCTAGCATTGAATACAGTGAAGAAAATGTGTGATACGCTCAAAATCTGCATCTATAGAGATTTCGTAGCAAAATCCTGATTCGTTGTGAAACTGGCATATACAGAGATTTCGCAGCAGATTGGTACGTTGTGGAATGTTATTTTTAACATAAATTTTAAAATACGAAATGGGATTTTTCCAAATTTGGTGTGGAGAAGCATCATAATGTCGTTAACTTGTTGACAAAAAATCAGCCCAAACCAATTAGGTTTTTGGTAGAAAATTCAAAAACATCATCTACATGAAATTTTCCAGCGAAATCTAGCAGTTTGTTGCAGAACTGCACAGTCAGCAATGTTTACCTCTGTTTCAAAGTGACAACGCAAAGGAAATCCTCCAAGACTTCAGGAGAGCATGGAGAACAGGTGTCTCATCCCAAGATCAAGCATCTTAATAGTTTCTAGAAGATATTAATGGCATTAGACAAGATCCTAAAAAATAGGAACTGAAACAGTTTTTGTTGTAACTTCTTGTAACTAATTCATAGTTGGAAGGAATCCAATGTAACTGCATATAATTCGACCCTCTTAGACTAGTGAGCATCGAGAGGTTATATATGATGTAATTTTTATGGAAAAAAAGTGTTGGAAATTGTTAGAGTCATAGTGGTTTTAAATTGTTGTATCCCAAAGACTCTATATAACTGGATTAAAGATTCTTGGATAATTGAATATCGGTTTTCTTTTCTCACTGGCATTTTCATATTTCTTTCTTCTTGTTTTGATGAGGTACTATTGATGAATGATTTGTCTTTGGTATTTGTGAGAAATATGGCACAGTGAATAATTTACTATATTCTTTTTTGTAAAACATTTCTCATCAAAGCTTCATTATCTGTTAATTGGGAGGATCCTAATTAATATTGTTGTGTATATGTCAAATTAACCCGATGTTGATGTGACTTGTGCATTTTCCTATTCTTCTTTCTATTTATTCATTAAACTTTCATGTTGATCAGAGGTTGTTCAGGCCTTTTTTGTTGGAGTATGGTTTCTGAGGGATTATGGTGTTGATATTATATTATGAATATCTTACTCTTGATCCAGTTGAGCTTTACTCACCTACCAAACTTATTAAAATTATTTATAATTTGATGAGTATTGGGCTTGTTCTTAAAGCAGTCTAAGAACAACTCATGGTGCTAACAGAAGGATAAAGAGAAGGATATGAAGAAGAAACATCCTTGCAAAAACAAACAAAACAAGGCACTTAAACCATCTCAACTAACTCCTACTCCCTAAGGTGATAAATGAACAAAATTAAAAGGTACGAATACTAAGAGACATTGTAAATTTTGTGGGCAAGATGGTCATTTGGAGTCTAAATGTTTCAAAAATATGGAAGCCTTAAGAACATCAATGAATAAGGACAAAACAAATCTTATTTCCTTGATGCTGGGTGGAGTGTCCANTAAGAACAACTCATGGTGCTAACAGAAGGATAAAGAGAAGGATATGAAGAAGAAACATCCTTGCAAAAACAAACAAAACAAGGCACTTAAACCATCTCAACTAACTCCTACTCCCTAAGGTGATAAATGAACAAAATTAAAAGCTACGAATACTAAGAGACATTGTAAATTTTGTGGGCAAGATGGTCATTTGGAGTCTAAATGTTTCAAAAATATGGAAGCCTTAAGAACATCAATGAATAAGGACAAAACAAATCTTATTTCCTTGATGGTGGGTGGAGTGTCCACTCGAAACATTGGATGTTTCAAAAATCCACACACAGTTTTGATCCAGAAGTATTTCTAGCAACATCTATCTTGATTCTTCTTGTCATAGGCATGCACTTTCTATTTTTAGTTTTTCCTTCAATGAAACATCTACTTGTTATTATAATGAGTGGTATATTTATTTTGGAGCTTATTATCATATGGCTAAAGATAAAACATATTTTCTACTATTTGTTTTGTTGGCGGAATTGACAACTAGGTCGAGCTCATACTCGCATGACATGGGGTTGATTCTGACCGCTACCACTATAACCTCCAAGTGCACCGCACACCCCCCAAGAATGTTACATGGGCTAGGAAAGGTTTGAACCAACAAATTCACAAGGAGTTCCTTAACAATGCACACTATCGCAAATTAATCTATACCATTGGGGGGGACATCTTTTCTACTCTTAATGAATGTAACACCAGAAAAATATTTGTTGCTGATGATAGATCTCTTAGTATTATAGGGTCTGGAACAATTAAGCTAGATGATGTTCATTTTAATCATGTATTATGTGTTCCAAGTCTTTGATGCAACCTTCTATTAAGTTATTTTTAACACACCCACGACGGGGCATAAAAAATTTTGCTTTTCTTAAAGGACAGATTCTCCATCCATGGTTTCTAGTTTGGATGGTCGGGGAACCAGTCCGACCTCTTGGTCAAGGAATCTTTGATTCTGGAGCCAAAAAAATCTCTCATACCTTGATGGTCTTGTTATGTAATTAGACACAGACCCTTTTGACTTCTTGGTGCAGGTCTAAAGGTACCTGCGACCCTCCTCTTCGCGCCTGCGAAATCTGAGAGTCTGGGCGCTAGCTCCTTTTCTAATAAGCCCCTTCCTTGATATGAACTTGGGCGATGGCCTTACATAACCACGAGATTTTCGGCACAACCAAGGGTGGTTTGAAACCAAACTACTTTTCACCCTGCAATTCACCTTGAGCCTCCATGTGTCCTTTCTTCAAAACCGTGGTTTGCATTGTGACACGCCCCCAAATTTTTAAAGTTCGCGCATCTCCGATCCCCACAATGCTACAGGACTGTTGATCTCATGATCTTGATGGTGCCTCTAAACTGATGGCTCATATCTATCCTTTTCAAATCTGCGAATCAGATCTGACCTCTTTCAAATCAACGGCTATGATTTTTTTCGGAATTCCGGACTTCGGAATTCTCAAGTCTCAAACTTTCCTTTCTTTTGTACGTTAATCTTCCAGAGTGGAAGATCTGCTGACACCTGTCACTACAGGTTTGCGGCTACGATTTCCTTCGTGAGTCCATCCTTTGAGAGTTTCAGTTATCAAATTCTCATTTCTTCCAGAGAGATTTCTCCAAAATCGCAGATCGTCTGCCATGC
>SNQJ01S0015524.1:84659-95591 GCA_010110895.2 Picea sitchensis
CCACCCTCGTGCCAAGCCATGATTTCACCAGGGAACTCTCACTATTCTCAAGGATTATTTCTCTGTTTCAGCTTCTGCTCGGGTTTTGTTCTCTGAAACGTTCAGATATTTCCTTCTCTGTCACGGCCCTAGGCGAGGTTTATCAGATGCTCACTTGGCATCAAGCTCTTGGCCTTTTGTTCATCCTCTGCTTGAGAGCTCTGCACATTCTCCTTACCGATTTTTATTATCTCTTTTCCCCATGATGGTTCTTGATCCATCCTATTCCTTCTGTCAGAAGGGAACTCAGGTCAGCTTGGTCTGTCATACCCAGTGGTACTTCGGGCTGACATTCTGCAATCAGACCATGCTTTCATTCATGGGAGTGGTTGATAATTCAACCACTGGTCCTTTCTTCATTAATTGGTTTCTCTCCTTGGGATCTAAAGGAGATTTATTATCTCCATCAAGGGAAATTTGGGGTTATTTGATTTATTTTCACAATCTTTCCTCTAGTGATATCATGGCTAGTACTTTCAAGGATTCACCCCCACAGTCAGTTATTGGCAACTCAAACAATAATACATTTACACTGTCCACATGCCTTAGCATGGTAATCCTATTTTATGATTAATTACAAGTTGGGGGAAACAAGGGTGTTACATTATTGAATCACTCATTTAGGTGAAGGTAAAACAATATAATTTTCACCTCACCAATTTGTGATCAAGTATTTAAAATAACTTAAGTAAGTCATTGCAACTATAATTTTTTATGATATTACTAGGTTGTACATATTTGAAAACTTTAGATCATCATCTCTTACATCAGTTTTTATTTCTCATAGCAATGACTTGAGAAAACTTTGGCATGAGTGGTTTGGTCATGTAAACTATTGCTCATTATAACAACTGCATAATCATAATATGGTGATTGGTCTTCCTTTCATTTATTGTAGAGATGGGTTTTTTTCTAATTATGTTCTCAACAAACATCATTAGAATAGTTTTGACAAATGTACCTATTGGCATGACTTAGCCCCCTTGCAGCTTGTTCATTGTTATTTGTGTTGTTTACTTCCTTCTGCATCTTTCTTTGGGTTCAAGCACTTCTTAAATTTCATTGATGATTTCTCCAAACACACTTGAGTTTATTTCTTAAAACTTAAGAGTGGAATTTTTGACATGCTTTGGGTCTACAAGGCCCTTTGTAGAAAAACAATTTGGACATCAACTTCAGAAGTTAAGAACAGATAATGGAGGAAAATATGTTAACAACACATTTATAACTTATTGCACTTCATAGGGCATTCAGATGCAACATATTGTTCCATATACACCACATCAAAATGGTTTTGATGAGAGAAAGGATCACACATTAAAGGAAATGACAAATTGTATTATCCAAGCTATGCGATTAAGTCCTTATTTTTGGGCGAAAGCCATTGATTATGTGAATTACGTAGTTAATAACACTCTCACAAAGGCTTTAAAAGATATAACACTAGAATAAGCATGGATTAAAGTTAAACTAGATGTAAGCCACTTTCCCTTGTTTAGTATTGAAGCATGGACTCACATTCTTGATGAGAAAAGGAAAGCAATACAACCTAAGAGTGAGAAATTAATTTTTGTTGTTATGAATATGTAAAAGGTTATACACTTCTTCAACCTCATTCTAATGAAATTATTATTAGGAGAGATTTTAATTTTGATGAAGGTTTCTTGACGTGCAATCCTAATTTGATGTTTGTACCATATTCAACCTGAAATCCATCTTCGATGATTATGCCATCTTCTATACCCATTTTTTTGCTAGTGATCCTATTATAGTTTCTTCTTCAAATAATGACAGTGCATATGAAAATCCACCTCTAACTGCTCACCTTCCTCCAATCGGGTTCATTGAACATAAACATGCACCAACACCACAACTTCCTAGATGGGTTTGTGGAACACAAGAAGCATTGTTGATCTTGTTGGGGATCCTTTGTATCAACGTCATACATGTTCACAACTCCATCCAACCTATTGTTTTTTGGCTCAAGTTTGAGAGACTCGTGATCCATAAAAATTCATAGAAGTTTTTGGCCATTGAAATTGGGATGCACCAATGAATGAAGAAAATTTTCCTTAATGGAAAACGATACTTGGAATCTTGTACCTCTTTCAAAGGGAAGAAAACTTGTCAGATGTAAATGGGTGTATAGAGCTAAGTATGCATCAGCAAATGAAAGTGTTGAAAGACATAAGGCTTGACTAGTTGCCAAAGGATTTTCTCAAGTAGAAGTAATTGACTATACTTAAACCTTTTCCTCTATAGCCAAAATGAATTCCATCCACATTTTTCTATCCCTTGTCACTTTATATAAATAGGAGGTCCATAAAATGAATGCTAAATTTGAATTCTTGCATTAGGATTTGCATGAAGAAATCTACATGAAAAAACCTCTTGGCTATGTTCAAAATGACTCTGGCCTTGTTTTCCACATTAAGAAATCTCTTTATGGCCTTAGGAAAGCTTATCGGCCTTGGTATGCTAAAATTGATATCTTTCTTCTTAACACTATATTTTTTAGATGTCATTTTGATCCCAATGTATATACCAAGAAAGTAGCTAACTATCTCATGATACTTGTTCTTCATGTTGATGACATTATACTCACTCATAGTGACCCCAAACTTTTTACTCATGTGAAATCCAGCCTAAAGAATAAATTTGAAATAAAAAACTTAGGACGTTTGCATTATTTTCTTGGCCTTCAAGTCTTGCAAACCAAGGAAGGAATTTCATTTCCCAGCCTAAGTATGCATGTGACCATCTTCACCACTTTCACATGGAAGATTGTAAACCAACCCCATCTCCCTTCCAATATGGAGTCAAACTTGCTACCAGTTGTAATACACTTGAAGTAGATGTCACTTTGTACTATCCGCTAGTTGGTATCTTTTTCTATTTGATTCGTACTTGCATTAATATTTCCTTTGTTGTTGGTCTTGTTGCTCGGCATATGCAAACACCCCATGAGATCCATTGGAAAGAAACAAAAAGGATATTTCAGTATAACTGGGGTACAATTTAGTTTGGGATACAATATAGTTCAAGGGGGGTTCCTTTGTTGGTTGGTTTCATTGATTCCAATTGGGCTGGTGACCCTGATGATTGGAAATATACTACAATTTCTATTTTCAGTCTTGGTTCTAGACCCATTACTTGTGATTTTAAGAAGCAATGTTCCCTTTCTCTTTCTTCAACAAAATTATAGTATCGATCAACAATTATTACAAGACAAGAAGTCGCATGGCTTGAAAAAATTCTTTTAGAGTTTGGATTCTAGGAGCATCATTTGACCACACTTTGGTGCGATAAACAGAGTGTCATTCAGATCACCAAATATCCAGTTCAACATCAGCATAGCAAATACATTGAGCTACACATGCAGTTCATTAGAAATCTTCTTTAGGACCACCTTATTGAAGTGCTCCATTTCCCTACATATGGTCAAGTTGTAGACATTTTCACAAAGTCTCTTGTTGAAGTGAAGTTTTCCAAACTTTGATCTATGTTAGTAGTTTTCATTAAGGGGGGATAGTCTCTAATGCCTCCTTCCTTATTCTATTGTGTCACCTTTGCAATTTCTTCAATCCTATCCCAAGTTGTTCTTAAGGGGGGATGTTGGGATATTTATACACTTAGGATTTAGTTAAAATCAACTTGGTCTAATGTGTCTTTAGGTGAATTGTTTTTCTTTAGTATGCATTGTAATTATCTAATATGATCATCACAATTATGTTCTAGACACAAAGAGATTTGACGATTTATATTTTCCTTGATACTAATGACTATATTGATCCATGGATTAACACTTGATTAGTCCATTATCTCTATTTAAAGAGCATGGAGGGTCGTTTGTTGATGATCGATTGTGAGAAACTCATATGTAAAGTATTTTCCTTCTGCAATAATATATTGCCTCAAGTGGTTGTGTTATCTAGGGTCGTGCATTGTTTCCTATTGGCACCCAAGGTTATGGGTAGGTTACACGTGCACCCATATCATCCTTGTGTGCACATCATTGTTTCAGACACATATCAGTAGTTGCACGACAGATGGAATAAGGTGTACATGCCAATTGAGTTTTATATTGCATGCAGGAGATTGGAAAGATACTGCATGCATGTCGAGTCAGAAGAAGATCTTTAGGAATCTTCTCAAATAATGAACCCAGACAACACGAGAGATCATGGGACAGATGATGGATGAGTTGTCAAGTTCATTAGGATTTCCACTCTCCAAATAGGTTATGTGGTTTGCATGCAGATAGCATAAGCATGCAGAACTGGTGATCATTAGAGCGAGTGGAGAAGAGAAGAAAGCGACAGATCACCAAAGAAGAAAGAGGAGGAGGAGAAGAAGAGAACTAGGCAAGTTTTTCAGAGAAGAGATGAAGAAGATAAAAGTTTGCTTGAAGTATACAAGGAGGTAGTCTCAGTTTTGTATGAGTCATGTTCTAAGTTTTGTAACAATTTTGTACGAGTCTAGAAAAGTCTTGTTTAGAGTTTGTAATGGAGTCATTTCAATAGTGTGGAGTATGAACCAAGAGTTCATGGCTCATTGTAATGCAAGAATTGTAGAATGAATCAGAGAGAAGAGCATGATTCCCTTTGCAATGTGGATATGTTGATGTATGCATTATGATGTTTAATGGAGATAATATAAAGTTGCAATTCTCTCTGTCACTTGATGTGTATGTTATGAGTTTAAGGGGTGATTTTGTGGATGGTTTATGATATTACTATGTTAATGGATTATGATTGAATGAATGAATGATATCCCAAGTGGATTCATTGTCTACTTTATCCCTTCATATCTGACACAAGACCAGATCGTCTATGTTATTCTCATGGCGTCTCAGGTGATACCTTCTTCGGTCCTTGACTAAATATTTATATTTCTATGCCTTTGGGTTTTGTTGGTAAACTCTTTATGAACCATGGTTCATCAACCCCCTAGTGTTAGGAAGGATGGACGTAAGCGAGCCAACAAATTGTTTTTTTGTCAGGACATGAAGGTTTATATTGCATGATGAAGGGAGAGAATGAGGTGGAATCCATATCGGGAAGAAATATAGAACTAGTTATTTGTGACAGAAGATGATTTTGCATGACGAGATACCATGGGTCTAATAACCAATGTTGAACGTTTGAACGAGAGGTATATATATACTGATTTGCATGAGATTTTCTTTGTTGAGTTCCATGTTTGTTGTATGAATGGTTGAAGAGGAAAACCTCCATTAACATTGATCTAAGACCCAAAGAACCACTAGTTTGGGACTCAAAGATAGACTGAAAGAATTAATAAGCGGGATCAAGCAATCAACTTCTGGTTTGATCAAGTAAAGGAGGGATATATTATTGAGTTTTCCATAGAATGCCGTGATTCTTTCAGCGAGGCTGAAAGAAAATTTATTGAAGGTCCTTGAAAGAGACTATTGGGAGAAATCCCATTGTGGATCAAGATGTTATTCATAGAGAAAGGATTGATGCACATGGAGTTGGATAGGATGGTTGAGTAGACCCCCTAGCATTTGGGGGGTGAAAAGAAGGGGGAAAAAGAGAGAGAAGATGGATCCCATTGAGAGGATCCAGAATATGTTGAGATGAGGTGAGGAGAGAATGGACCCATAAGAGAAGAGGAGAGAAAGAGTCAAAATTAAAACAAAATAGAAGAGTGGAAAGAAGATAGAAAGGGGTGAAAGGTGAGGGTTTAGATCCATAATGAAGAGGAAGGAGACCGCACTAGGAGGATGTGCAAGAGATATTTTTGTGCTAGAGAGGAGCACAGAAGGAGATAATTTGTCGAAGAGACGTGGCATTAGGAGTATGATATCTAGTGAAGATACCCGAAGTAGTGGCGGTAGGGTCAGAGAAGAAAAAGTCTAATCCATTTGGCTATTGAGAGATGTCACAACATCATAGGAAGATGAGGCATAGAGTAGAGGTGTTGATGTAGGAGAGGATGGTGAAGAACCCCTCCAGGAAACAAAGGAGGATTTAACTATAGTAAATGGTCTTGCATGGTTGTAGGTAGGAAGCTCTCTGGGATCCCTCGTCGAATATTATGAGAGAAGATGGAGGAACCCCTTATTTGAACTACCCCCCTTGCACATATATAACCAAGAAGAAAGAACAATAGACAATGCAGTGATAGGAGTAGATGAAGAAAGAATAGTAGAATAAATAAGAGAGGATACGAGTGAAGAAGAAGATGAAGTTAACAATAATTCGCCAGGAAGAGTATCAGTACCAAGATCACCAACAAATAGCAGTCAATCGGGAGGACACAACACTAGATTGAGAATGTTGAATCAAGATACAACACTTAGGCTACCTGTGTTCCATTGGATGGGTAAGGACGATGCATAGAAACATTGGTTCACATGTGAATCTATCTATTCTATAAAGAGAATCAAAGACGAAGCATCAAATATTGTGCATCTAGAAACCAATTTCAAGGATAGAGGTCTAACGTGGTACATGAAATACAAGGTGATTGCGCCAGTGGGATAGACGAGGTCCCTGAAAAAAAGGTAAGAGAGATCTTATTAGGGAATGTCAAATGCCTAAGTAAGAATCACAGTGCATTATTGAAATCAAAGAAATCAAGTAACAGACCGGAGAACCATATGAGATTATGACGAGTGGTTCAAAATATTGTTAGATAGGCTGACATTCCAGATCCAATATGTTCAACACAAGGAATGGTTCATTGTAGGATTAATCCCCCATATCCGAGTTCCGCTCACCCAACAAAATGTGACTACTCAAGCACAAGTTGTGGAGATTGCGATGTGCTTGAAAGATACACTATAAGGTGGAGAGACACCAACATGATTGGCGTAGATGCAACCCCAACTTGCAAATTTGATAATGCAATTGCAAGATATGGAAAAGACAAAAGAGGTGCGCGAGAACTTATGGTGTAATATGTGTCAGTCAGTAGGTTACCACAGGGGTGAATGTCGTACATTGGGAAATTACTTGGTGATGGGTGCGTCGAATCCATTTCCGAATGGGCCTCAGATAGAGTGGTGCGAGATTTTCATATAGTGGAGACATATCCATCCCTGCTACCCAACACTTCAGAAGTACCAAAAGACTACGCATACTCTGTTTTGTGAATTCTACAAATACATGGGGCATGATGTGAATAATTTCTAATCACTTCAGTTGATACAAAATCCCACTCATCATGTCTTCCATGTTCAAGAAGAGAAAAAGGGTGGAAACCGTGGAGGCGTAGACAAAGGTGGATACTAAGGAGGTCCTCAGGGTGGATATGGATGAGGTCGAGGAAAAGGATATGGAAGAGGTGGAGGGAGACCACCCACTTGTTTCAATTGTGGTGAGATATCCCACGTTTTGATATTTTGTGCCAAATCGCACCGAGCATGCCACTGAGGATTGTCTGACTTGTTGAATAAGTGGGAAGAGAAGAAGGCACACTTCAACATGGTAACTACATATTCATGTGGGAAATAAAAGAAATATGGGGAAGCTAATGTGTGTGTGGTAACTCAAGGAGGAGTTAAAACGGGAATGGACTTAGAGCGTGGAGAAAGATCGGGTCAAAAATAAGAAGGGAAGATCATAAAAGCGGTGCAAGCCCCTCCCAAGTTTGAAATTGCACTGCAAAAACAGTTTATGTGCAATGTGCAGAGGGCTCTAGAGGAGGAGAGAACACAAGAAGAGATGTAGAACATGATTCAAAGGTCACTAGAGGAAGATTAGGTGTGCAAATAAGTACGACGCATCACACAACGATCTCTAGAGGAGGCCCAAGCCTGTGAATAATTGTAGTGCAGCACATAGAAGCCTTTGGAGGAAGCTCATGTGCACGAAGAGTTACAGTGCCTGACACAGAGGTCGTTGGAAAAAGCCTATAGGAAAGAAAAAGTGGGATAGGCTGAACAAAAGGAAATATAGGAGCACACGTGCGAAGAGCTGCAACACATGCATGAAGAGTTGTAACACACGACGCAAGAGGAATTATTGCAAGACACTGGTCATGAAGAACAAACAAAAGATCAAGTAAGTAACTTCTTGCACTGTTGTTTGAAGTTTTTAAGTGATCCTGATGCTGCAAGAAAGTTGACACACAGGTTAACAAGATGCATGGGGGAATAAGGAACAATTGTAGCTATATTTTCCCCATTACCAGAAAGGGATGTCTGTCAGGTCAACAAGAAAAAGTGCACATGAAGAGAGTTCAAGATGACAGGTGAACTTAGAAGCTGTGAGATGGATGGAGTCATGTTGGTTCTAGGATCTGATGTGAACATCCTACCAAATAAATCATGGGAATTAATGGGCAGGCCTAACTTGGCGTGGTCCCCAATTCAACTTAGGCTGGCTAGTCAATATAGAATCTATCCTATAGGATGACTGGAATAGGTCGAAGTGAACATTGAAGGGGTGAAGACTAAGGCGTATTTTGAGGTGAATGAGATCATGGATGACTTAGATACCTACCTATCACTACTTGGTGTTGAATGGCCATTTGACAATAATGATGTGTTGAATTTGAAGAAAAGACAAATGTCTTTGAGATAGACACTTTGTGCATGATTGTGGCATTATATCTGAATGAAGGCGACATATACAATGAACCTATGAATGAGGATGTGCAGAGCTCCATTATTGAAAACATATATCAAATCACGGGGCGTGGGGAGGATTACATCAATGCCACAACGGATGGGGAGATGAGCTGGAGAAGTGTGAATTCATATGATACTGATTCAGAAGATGCTATGGAAAGATGGAAGAATAAACTATATGAAGTCTTAACTAGGATATGTGCACAGATTACAAAAGCAATACCTTGGATTGGTTCTAATTTATGTGATGCACTGAGATTTGATGGTACAGGTCCAGTGGATATATTCTTAGCAAAAATGGAGAAAGCGGTTCCAAAGGACCGAAGGGTATAGGAAATGGATGCAGTAGTTCGAGGAACACCTAAGCGTTGGTGGGAGACACACTATGGGAACATACATGACTAGGTGCAGGTGGTCGAGTTCGTAAATGTCATATTCCAACTCATATTTAACTTTGAATTGACAAATAGATATAAGGGTATTGAAGACCCCTAAGACCATATTTTCCATTGTGAATGACGCTAGACAACCAAGATGATCCCCCGCACACAATGGGTCTATTGGTTTATCTACATAATGGACATGGTCCCTAGAAGTTGGTACATTTAGAAGGAAACTGGGAGGCAAATAATGGATTGGGAAAGTGCAAGCACACAATTTTGGATGACATTTAGTTTCACGACCAAAGGCCCAACACATAAGAGGCCCTCCTGCGAATCAAAGATTTCATATTTCACCATTAGTCGAAGGATTCCATGCCGAAGGTTGTCTGTGACTATCAAAATCGTATGGAAAATTTGAAAGAGGCAGTCCACTATTGGAAAATTGAAAGTGGTGGCATTGACGAGGATGACCCAAGGGGCATACAAATCAAAAAAATTGAGAGTGAGCACGTAGTGGAAGGGAATGATTCAGAGATGGCTACGTCGGATTATGGCCGACCGATTAAGACAAGGAAACATAATATTGGCATCGAAGAAGCACCAAAGATGGTCATCATCGAGGATTATTGGGACAAGGAAACCGTAACCCAAGTGGTATATTTTCTAAAGGAGTATGATGATATGTTTCCCTGGAGTTTCTAGGAGATGAAGGGAATCATGGGATCCCTTGGGGCCATGAAAATTCATCTGAAGCTAGATTCTAAATCGGTGAAAAGGAGACCCTATTGACTAAACCCAAAGTATAAGGAGAAAGTGTGCAAGGAGTTGGATCAGATGTTGGATGTCGAAATCATTGTGCACGTAGAAGATTCATAATGGATTAGTCCAATGGTGGTGCAACCAAAGAAGACATATGACATAAGGATTTGTGTTGACCTGCACAACCTTAATGTGGCATGTGTACATAATCCATTCCCTAATCCTTTACCAATGAAGTTCTAGAAAATGTGGGTGGATGCGAGACTTATTCCTTCATAGATGTCTTCTCAGGATATCATCAAGTCCAGATTGTTGAAGAAGATAAATCCAAGACAACGTTTGTGACAAAACGAGGCTCCTTTGCTTACACAATGATGTCATTTGGACTGAAGAATGCACCCACGATATTTTCCAGGATTGTGGTCGCAGTGTTCAAATATTTTATTCACAAATTCCTGAAAGTTTATTTGGATGATTGGATGGTGTTCATTTTGTTAAAATAACATATGCAAGCTCTGCAATTGATGTTGGACAGATGTCACCAGCTCCAAATTTTCTTAAATTTGAAGAAGTGCATATTTTGTACATCGCTTGGCACTTTGATCGAGCATGTGGTATGTAGGAAAGGATTACTAGTGGATCAAGCCAAGATTGTTGCAATACTGGACATGGTGGCCCCCAATTTTGTCAGGGAGTTGTTTTCTACCATGGGTCACACATGGTATTACATGCGATTTATTCATAGTTATGCGAAGATTGTTGTGTCGCTCAAGAAACTCTTGCACAAATATATGAAGTACCTCTGGACATAGGAATGCTAGGAAGAATTGGATACACTGAAGGAGAAGTTGGTCACTACACTAATCTTGGTCTTTCCAGACTGGTCCAAAATTTTCCATGTTCATGTTGATACCTCATCCATTGCACTAGGCATAGTTCTCGCACATCCTAGCGAAGGGAATATCGATCACCCAATTTACTTTTCCAACCACAATTTGTTCGATTCATAGAATAATTATACAACAATGGAGCGTGAGGGCCTGGCTATGGTCTATGCATTGCAAAAGTTTCATTCTTGGCATCCCGTTCAAGTTCTAATTTAATGATCATTCGACACTCAGGTATTTGGTCAACAAGCTAGTATCGGGT
>SNQJ01S0015524.1:98330-116339 GCA_010110895.2 Picea sitchensis
CATTTGTCCAACAGTGCGTAGGTTTATGGTGGCCGTCAGTATTTGCAAATTCCAAGGAATATCGTAAACGATGCGACATCTACCATCGCATCAAAAATCCCTGTTGCAAAGATGAATTACCTTTGTTTCCCTTTACAACATTGGAGTCGTTTGAAAAGTGGGCCATGAAATTTGTGGGACCAATTAGTCCTCCAACATGTTGGAAAAGTGTGTGCTACATTATCATGGCCACAAAGTATTTNGTCCAACAGTGCGTAGGTTTATGGTGGCTGTCAGTATTTGCAAATTCCAAGGAATATCGTAAACGATGCGACATCTACCATCGCATCAAAAAGCCCTGTTGCAAAGATGAATTACCTTTGTTTCCCTTTACAACATTGGAGTCGTTTGAAAAGTGGGCCATGAAATTTGTGGGACCAATTAGTCCTCCAACATGTTGGAAAAGTGTGTGCTACATTATCATGGCCACAAAGTATTTGACATGATGGTCAGAAGCGACACATGTTAAGGATTGTACTGTAGAAACGACTGTGTGCTTCATATTTGAGAATGCGATTACAAGGTTTGGCTTCCCGAAGGTGTTGATGAGCAATAAAGGTGCACACTTTTTGAATGATACTATCCACGAGTTCAATCAAGAGTTCATGATCCATCACCAGAAGAGAACCCCCTATCACCCACAAGCTAATGGTACGATTGAAGCATTCAATAAAAATTTTGAGCATGCCCTAACCAAAGTTTGTAACGTGTAGCGTGATGACTGAGATCAACATATTTCTGTAGTACTATGGGCCTATAGAAGAACCTATAAAAGGTTGACTAAGCATACCCTCTTCAGGTTGGTCTATGGAAAGGAGGTCATCATGCCGCTAGAGTTCATTGTTCTGAGTTTGCCCATTGTCGTAGCCACCCATAAGTCCGATGAAAAATCACTTCAACAATGGTTATATGATCTCATGGAGTTGGAAGAGGATTGTATTATGATGAGATTCAACCAAGTGGTTGAGAAGCAGAGACAAAAAACATGGCACAACTGCAACATCCGACACAAACTTTTGCAGCCAGGTTCTCTAGTGTTGCTATATGATAGAAAATTTCTCAAACACCCTCGAAAATTATGCATGTGCTAGTTGGGACCATTTTTCTTGGTATACATCAATGAGGTCGGAGCAACAAAGTTAACCACACTATAGGGTCATCCACTTAAGGGACTCATCAATTGCAACCAGTTGAAGGTGTATTATGGCCTGAGGGGGTCAAATGCACTTTGAAGGACTCAAACAATGAAGGAGTTGGCGTAGTGAAATGTAGGATGTATATAGGAAGGTACATGATTGACATGATTGCACCTTTATTAGCAACTTAGGACACTTTTTGGTCAAACAGGAGGACA
Source organism: Picea sitchensis (assembly GCA_010110895.2). Classification (NCBI taxonomy): domain Eukaryota; kingdom Viridiplantae; phylum Streptophyta; class Pinopsida; order Pinales; family Pinaceae; genus Picea; species Picea sitchensis. Next base: position 99,724 of record SNQJ01S0015524.1, read on the forward strand.
AGATAGGTTGATAGGTCCAAAAATTTCCAAGATTTCCATTCCCGGGTGAAGTTATTAGTAGTGTCAACGTATTGGACAAGACAAGGGGGCTCGCATGGGAACGAAACAAGCTACATGGCGTTAGGAAACACTGAAGGGTCAAGTAATTCGATCTGTCTAGATCATACAAGGTTAGGGTATGAAATCATTTATGACACCACATTCCAAAAGGCACATCGTCAATACGATGAATCAGTTTCGTTATCAACCACCCCATGGGAATCCACAACGGGTCAATATTTCTCTCCCAGATATTAGCGTCAGCCGACCACTGGGAATTTCACAACACATATTCTCGACTGTCACCCTAACTATTTATACACCTCGCCAACAATAATTTAGTCGAAAGGATCCTCCATTTCTTCACAAATAGAGTCCCCATCAATTGTCATTTGAGTAGTGCCTAAAGTGATTCAACCTCCAGTTCCAGTTAATTCTTGAATTATAGTTCCCTAGCGAAGTCCCTAAGCTATGTTCGTTTCCAGTAGACGAATGGTTACATACAACTCTCAGTCCATGTAGATAGCCCATAATCCGACGATTTTTTTCTCACAGTGGTTGATGATTCAAGTACAACTATTGGGAAGGGGCCCCAACCTCCTATTCACCAGTGACATGCAGTCAGTCACCAAACAATTCAACCTTGAATTGTGCTTCGAAGTTATAACAGTACACAATCTCTCTTAGGCGGGAGTTGGTGAGCCTATCACCATGGATGATCGCCATTACTGATGTCGTCAACTCGCCTTGTCGGGTTTCCCCCTCCACCAGTTGTTGAATTCCACGTCTTCCACCCTATACCCCTAGCTAAATGAGATAGGAGGATGATAGTGGTCTGGGTCGATGGAGCCTTCACTCAGGAAAAAACTTCTCGTAGGTCACAGAATAACTAGGCCAATTTCTAGCTATAGGGCTTGTCCTAGTTCAAGCTTGGATTCCTAGAGGGGAGGGTGAAAAATATCTCTCAGTCACCCATCTAAAAAGAGCTTGGAAACAAAGAGTTCGAGAGCTTGGATTAATGAAACCCAAAGCCATCTCTTGCCTTGGGGACTACTTGACTCATTTTAGGACCTATGTTGGGCTGCAACTACAACCTCGACATATGATTTCCTCTTACTCAAATCAGGATGCAACCACATCCTAGTTTGATTCTTTAGTCATAATAGTTCGATGATTTACTCTTACTCAATCCTTGCGCGCATATACCAGTGAGTCCACTTTAGTAAAATATCAATTCCACCTAGAAGTCACACCTTGAACAATGCCATTGGCTCAAGGACAAGCCAAATAATAGTGTTGGGGGAATTTTGGCACCCAAGGTTTTGGGTAGGTTGTGCGTGCGCACAGATCAACCTTGCACGCACATCAGTTTTGCACACAAATATCAGTAGCTGCACAGCGGATGGAATCATGCGCGCACATGAATTGAGTTTTATATTGTGCGTAGAAGATAAAAAATATGTCGCATGCATGCCGAGTCAGACGAAACGATAATCTTCCTTAATAATGAACCTATATAATACAAGAGATTTTGGGATAGATGATGGATGATATGACAAATTCGCTAGGACTGACATGCTCCAAATATGTTACGTGGGATGCATGTAGACAACATAAGCGCATGGAATTGGTGATCACTAGAGCGAGTGGAGCAGAGAAGAAAGAGACAGAGTGATAGAGCAGAAAGAGGAGGATACAGAGAAGAGAACTAGACAATTTTTTCAGCGAAGAGATGAAGAAGAGACGAGTCTGTCTGAGGTCTGCAAGGAGGTAGTGCGAGTTTTGTATGAGTTATGTTATGAGTTTTGTAATAATTTTGTGAGTCTGGAAAATTCTTGTTTAGAGTCTGTGATGGAGTCAATTCAGTAGTGTAGAGTATGGATAGAGAGCGCATGACACATTGTAATGCAAGAACTATAGAATGGACCAGAGTGTAGAGCACAATTCTGCTTTCAACGTGGATCTATTGATGTATGCATTCTGATGTTTAATGGAGATAATATAAAGCTGCAATTCTCTCTATCACTTGATGTGTATGTTATGAGTTAAGGGGTGATTGCATTGATGGTTTATGTTGTTACTATGTTAATGGATTATGATTGAATGAATGAATGAATGATAGCCCGAGTGGATTCCTTGTCTACTTTGTCCGTTCATATCTGACACGAGACCATATGGTCTTTGTGATTCTCATGGCATCTCGAGTGAGACCTTTGGTCCTTGCCTGAAGATTAATATGTTGATGCCTTGGGGTTTTTTTGGTCAACTCTGGATGAACCCTAGGTCATCAAACCCCCAATGTTAGGAAGGATGCACGTAAGCGATCCAACATTTCCCTCTTTGAGCGTTTTAACCATGGAATCATTAGTGTACTGATATTTGATCTATTTGTGTGAGCAATTGCTTTAAGGCATTCAACCTGTGTGGATATACCTTGTTTATTGAACATTAGATTCCATAATCCTTTCTGGGATTCTCTTCCAACATGCAATTTCCACAATCCCATTCTCAACTATGTCAACCTCACCATCCTAGTGGCATGTAATAGCCTTATTTTACATCTAGTCAAGTGGGTAGTCTCTCTAATATGTTGGAATTGGAGTTGGTGAAAAGTGCTCTAATAATTAAACCATGCTAATTTTCTAGTGAGTTCTAATGATTTGATAATTGCTCACTCATTCAAGGTATTGACATGAATCTTTAAGTCTCTTTCCAATATGAATTATTAGCATCCATCTTCATTTCTTCACAAATAGGTTCTCCCTTTATTTTACTTTTTACTAAACTTTTTAGTAGTTCGTTGTCATATATCAATTCTCTTTCTTTCTAGAAGGATTTGTTGGCAAAATTGATTATTAATTATTTTCACTAGAAGTATTTGGTTTAATAAATCACAACTATATAAAATTCCATTATTTTGATTGTTAATAAAATATGGGTGATTGAAAGAAGGATCATAGATATTATACTTGATATTTGGAGGAAAATTGAGCAACTCCAAAAACATTTTATAATACATATCTTAGAATTAAAAACAATATCTCTACCCTATCCTTCCTTTAGATGTTGGTCTCCTAGCCATTGAGAGTAAAACTATGATAAGGTACTTGTGGCACCCTTGTCTAGCTCTCTTTGTCACAACATGAGTAACCATGAAATAAGGCTTTCTAATTTCGACCCTGAGAGTCCACATCCCAAAAATATTAATTGAGTAAGCCTCCTAGATAGGACCTTAATTAAATAAAATGCATACACATGTGAGATAATTAAAATGTAGTGGAAATAAACAAGCATAGATTAACAGAGGTTCAAGGCAACCAAATTCCCATGATCAAATTTAATAATAATCACACATAGCATGCAAAATACATAGATTTCCATAACAAAATATAATATTAATTTTGCATATTCATAAACAACAAAAGAACACCTATCTTATAACAAAATCTGGTCCAAGTAATTGGTTGCAAACAAGGAATTTTCCACCCAACCATAGGTATCCGGTGCAAATAAAACCCCCAAGTTAGGCTATGAGGTCACCAAAGCGAAGGATAAAGCTACAAGTTTCTATCTCTCATGACTCAACCCATTAGCTCGCATGCTCAACCAATAAGCTCATCACAAAGCACTCTAAACATATCATCCAACCATAAAACAATCATGACACTCTCTTCCACTGCCCCACACAACACAAGGAATATATTTCCTTTATCTACTCAACAACCCTTAAGGATATTCTTCCCTTCAATAGTCTTTTGTGCAGGTAGAAAGAGCCCAATTTGTTGTATGTTTTATGAGAGTTGATCGGAAGAACAATACTCCGCTCTCAAGCATCCAAAAAGAAACAAAAGCATAGTTGGTGATGGATTCTTAACTTACCTAACCCTCTATACTCACCTGTTGAAATTACTAAGACAACTGAGAGGGGGGGGTGTGAATCAGTTGTTACTGTGCTTAAACAATTTTAATTCAATTAAAACATTTTTAATCTTTATCCAAGTGACCATCAATATTATACTACATATGGAAAACATAAATGATGAGCATCACTCACACATAAGATATACACAGAGACAGATTTTCACGAGGAAACCCATAAAGGGAGAAAACCTCTTCTTCTTCGAAATGATAGGGAGTCTTTTAAGTTCTATACATCATATACAATTGAGCACCAACTCAATGTGAGGCTACTACCTCTGTTTTACAAGATCCAACTTGTTTGAGAGCACCAACTCTCTGGTTTATCTAGCACCCACTAGAAGGAAGCAACAACTCCCTAAGTGTTCTAGCACCAACTGCCAGTCACATAGGCACCAACCTGTATAACAGAGAACAACTGTTCTCCCTTGCATCACCCTGCCACCCTGGTTTTTTTAGCTGCAACCAGATGGAAGCTACAACTCCCTGTGTTCAAGCACCCACTTGAACCTCTGAGGACAACAGTCCTCCCTAACACCTCCCTACCACCCTGAAATATAAATAAATGATTGAATAATCAACAACACAGATAAATCGATTCTTACCACTTCTTCTCTGTTCTGTAAATTTGGTCTACTTCTAACTGTTCTGCAATTCTTCTCTTCCTCTGTCTATTCTACAATTCTTCTCCGCTTCAAACTGTTCTGCAATTCTTCTCTGATACACTATTCTTATGCTCTGTTCATACTCGGCTTGACTTGCTGTCTCTTTCTATCTATTCTTTCTCTGCCCTTCTCATGCTCTTTGATATGTGCACATTCTGCTCTCTTCACCTTTTCTCCTCTGTTCAACTTTTGTTCCTTATCTCTCAGCTTTCTTCAAACTGCGCATATTGTAATTTTACCTTTATACAGTTCAATTCATTTTTCAGTCAGAACAACCAAATTTGCACAGTCGTCTCATATCTCCTTTTATTCACACATGCCTCAGAAACTGAATCGCCAACCGATCAAGAATCATGAATCAGTTTTTCTAACTGAATCGTAACTGATCAATTAAATGTGAGGTGAAATAGTAGCCCTCCGTTCATATTTGAATTCACCAACACCGTTGGATTACAAGAAACAAAATGTCTTTCGCATTTCGTATTTCGACAATTCACGATTTCGCATGTCGCGAATCCCTGTTGCGAGGCATCTCGACTCTCCAAGTCGTGATCCCCGAAACTCCAAAAAAAGAGCTTAGCTAGACTAACTTCGATCATTTCGGCATTTCACATTTCGACATTTCGGCATTCCTGTGGTGAAGTGTTTCGACACTCCAACTCCCAGTATCCGGAACTCCGAAATGGAATCAGATCAATGGTCCGGTATTTCGGCGTTTCACATTTTGGCGTTTTGGCATTTCGACATTCCTATGGTGAAGTGTTTCGACACTCCAACTCCAGGTATCCAGAACTCCGAAATGTAGTCAGATCAACGGTCCAGTATTTTGTCGTTTCGCATTTCGGCATTTCGGCATGTCGGCATTCATGTGGTGAAGTGTTTCGACACTCCAACTCCCGGTATCTGGAACTCCGAAATGGAGTCAGATCAACGGTCCGGTATTTCGTCGTTTCACATTTCGTAGTTTCGGCATTTCGGAACTTTGGGACTCCTGTGATGAAGAGTCTTGACTCTTGACTCCTCCAACTCCCGGTATCCGAAACTCCAGTTGATGTGCCTATTTCGGGATTTTGTAAGCCCGCTTCACCTTGCACTTTAAAGAACGTGCAGGTTCTCCTAGATCCAACACCGGTCGGACCTCGGGCTCAAATCTGACGCATGAGATCTGTTCTCTTCTACTGTGCACTCCTCCTATCTGAATTCAAATATGTTGATCATCGGGAAATCTAAATGGGATCCAACAATCACTGTTGCTCTTCACTTTTGAACTTGCCATTGCCATGCCATTATCATTGCGTTGTTGATTGTGATCTTTTCCATCAATGACAAACATGCATACTCTGCCTCTGTCTGAAAACATGCCAATAATCTCCCCCTTTGACATTGATGGCAACCCCTTGAAGAACATCCAACTATACCACTGTAGCATCCTTGTTCTCCCCCTTTGACATCAATGTCAAAGAAAAAACACGCTCCCCCTGAGCTGTTGCAGTACATACTCCCCCTGTCAACTATGAGTAGCTTAGAAATACAACAGATATTCAATAAGTACTCCCCCTGTCCAGGTAAATAGATTAGACGAAAGAAGTTATAACCCCCAACTTTTGACGAAGATATCCAAAAGGGGTCGCTGCTAACGGCTTAGTAAAGATATCAGCTATCTATTATGTGGAAGGAATATAATTCACCTGAACAATTCTGTTTGTAACTTGTTCTCTAAGAAAATGGTATTTTATTGGTATGTGCTTAGATTTTGAATGAAGTACAGGATTCTTAGAGAGACTGATGGCACTGGTGTTATCACAGTGAAGTGGAATGAGATTAGTGTAAGTTACCTTCAAATTTGCAAGAGTTTGTATCATCCATAAAATCTGAGTGCAACAAGTAGTAGCAGCAATGTACTCTGCTTTTGTAGTTGATAAGGAAATAGATCCTTGCTTTTTACTAAGCCATGCTACCAACGAGTCACCCAGAAAGAATGCATCTCCACTGGTGCTCTTTCTCTCATCCACACAATTTGCCCAATTTGCATCTGAATAAGTAGTTAACTGGAAATTCAGATTTCATGGATACCACAGACCATAAGTCATTGTTCCCTTCAAGTATTTGAATATCCTTTTGACAACTACCAAGTGACTTTATTTAGGAGTTGACCGATAACGACCTACCATTCCAACAACTTGCATTATATCAGGACGAGATGTTGTGATGTACAAAAGACTGCCTATCATAGAGCGATATGTCCTTTGATCAACATCCTGTGAAATATTATCTTTACTGAGCTTGCAACCAACCACCATAGGTGTGCTAACAGAAGAGGAATCCTCCATCTGAAATTTCTTCAACATCTCTTTCAAATATTTTCCTTGAGAGATAAATATTCCTGCAGAACTCTGATTTACTTGTAAACCAAGAAAATATGACAGTTCTCCTATCATGGACATCTCAAATTCTATTTGCATAGAATAAGAAAACCAGCAGACGAGAAGGATTCATTGATACAACCAAAAATAATATCATCTACATAAACCAAAACAACTAGTAGAATATCACCTTTGGACTTAATGTAGATATTGTTGTCAACGTACCTTTCTTGAACCCTTTGTGTCTTGTAAAATTGTTGGAGTTGATAATACCGAGCTCATTGATTGCTTTTTAGGTCCATATAATGCTTTCTTCGACTTGCAAACATAATTAGGATTATCATTAACAGATAGAGAATCCTTCGGGTTACTCCATATATACTTCTTCCTCCTGAGATCTCCATTAAGAAATCTTTGACTTAACATCCATCACGATAAACTGCGTTATTATGACATGAATAAGCAAGAAACATTCTAATGACCTCCAATCTTGTCCATTGGTGCAAAGTTTCATCAAAGTCGACCTTCAACTTGTGCATACCCTTTACAAAACCAGATTTGGCTTTATTTCTAACAACTTGTCCTTTTTCATTCATTTTTATTTTTGAACACCCATTTGGGACCTATTGCATTCTTATTTGGTCTGGGATGAAGCTCCCAAGTATTGTTCTTCTCGAATCTAATCAAGCTCTTCATTCATTGCTCTAATCAATCATCATGCATGCTAGGCTGGCTTCATAAAAATTTAGGGATTCGATTAGGTAGATAAAAAGAAGCAATATGAGATTGTTCCGGGTCTTTAATCAATTTCCTTCTTGTCTCAACTCCTTTAACATATCTCAATTATCGATTTTTGGAGTTCTTTCTAACAATTAGAGGAGGGTGATTTTTTCTTCTTTGTTGATTTGTGTTAGTGAGTATTTGTATCTTCATCGATTCAGATTCTTCTCTTTATGATCCTTGGGCGTGTTCATGTTCATCTTCAACTATATCTTTTGTGCTTGGTTCCACACCTTTGCTTACATTTATGACCAGGATTTCTTCAACTTTTATGTCTACATAATCAACCAGTTTATCACGGTCTCTTATTGTAACATTTGTACCCTTTACTATTTGTAGCATAACCCAAGAAGATACCTTCGTAACCCTGTCATCCATTTTGCAATATTTTCATCAATGTTTCGATAACATTTACTCCCAAAGACTTTAAAATGCTTGATTGGAAAGCGAGGTCTTCCAAACCATAGTTCATAAGGAGTCTTGTCCTTTGTGGCCTAGATGAGCTTTGTTAAGGATATGAGCGGCCCCGTATGAATTGCTTCCACCCTATATGTCCGAGGTATGTTCCTTCCATTCATCACTGATCTTGCAATTTCAACGTACTAATCTATTCTGGCTCTCAACAACTCCATTTTTCTTTGTGGAGTCCTTGGAATTAATACTCTCTTTTGATCCCCATGTTTATCTGAGAACTCTTTGAAGTTCATGAACTAAACTCTCCTCCTAAACTCTCCTCCTCTATCAGACCTTACGCCTTTAATATTTTTCATGTTTGATTCTCGATTGAGCCTTAAACACTTTGATTTTCAAATGCTGATTTTTCCTTCAAAAGGCAACCCATGTTAGTCTAGAATCATCAATAATCAACATAAAATAATTTTCTTTTTCACGTACCTTCTTCCTTGATGGTCCACATAAATCCATATGTACTAGCTGGAGGTTTTTTCTGGCGGAAGGAAAGTTTTAGATTTGAACTTAGTGCGAGTAAGCTTTCCTATCGGACAGGGTTTACAAAGCAGTGTTATGGCTTTGATATCTTTGGAATATCTTTTCTTGCCCCATTGTTTCTTAAGCTTTGATTATGATGATCAAAATTTAGGTGTCCAAGTCTCCTATGCCACAACCAACTTTCATCATGCTTTCTTAGTGACATTCTTCTTTTCTTCTTTTAACACATATACATTGTGTTTTGTTCTTATCCCTTTTACGCTAGTTGTCACGAATTCCTGATTTTATTCTCACCGGTCTTTAGGTAAAAATGACTTCACATCCTCTCCCGGTCCACCGGACTTGGTACGACACTAAAGCAGGTTATGTTTCAGACCATCTACAACTAACACATCTTGAGCTTTCCTTTGACATTACTCAAACTTACCACATTCCTTTACCTTTTATTTTTCACGGTGCATCATTTCCAATAGTTACATTCCCTGATTTGCTTTCATAGAGTTAGAAACTTACTTTTGTCTCAGTCATATGTTTTGGTGACATCCCTTTATCCCAATATACCCAGTTTTTTTTCTTTTGGGCTGATAACACTAGTCCACACTTGTCATCACCTTTCTTCTTTAAAAATATGACATTTTCGTGGGATCAAATCTAGCTTACATGAATTCCTTAGATGATACGCATCTTTGTAAACTCCATAATTATGGAAGTTTGACATTGGTTCGCAGAATAAAGGGTCATAACGATTTTTATGCTTATAATTGTTGTTGTGTGCTGTGTCCTTCTCCCGTCATCACATGATTTATAGTCACGTGATTGTTTGTTGCTTAGTTGTCTCAATCTTTGTGGTGGCTGATAATTATTCCTTGAAAAACTTGATTGCTCATATCTAAATCTTAAAAGAGCAGGTTTATAGCTTTGTGACCAAAATTAGAAATGAGAAAAACAATAACCATAGAAAAACCTTTATACCTCGAAAAAGTTTGTCTTCTTTGGGGAAGTTGGTGCTGTGCATCTTGATAATCCACACAGTCTATAGATTTGGTTCCGGTACTTTTTTCTTTCATTCCTTCTTGGTAACATGATTTTCTTTCTTTGTTTTCTTAGCAGTGGTATTTGTCGATGTTTGAGGATTTGACAAACTTGATGAGTTATTGGATGAGAGTAACACTACTTGATCCTTCTCCATACCCCAATCCAACTTCAATTTTGGTTTTCTTTGTTGATTTAGAATGGAGGTTAATCCTTCGAGGCTTTAATGGCAGATTTTGGTGATACAATCCCTTAACTTCTCCATTTCTTTAGGTTTTTACTATCTCTTCTTCTAAAACTTCACACCTTTCTTCTTATAACTGTTGTTTGAGAATGTCTTCTATTTTCTTTGCCTCTTCTAACTCCACTTTTAGTGAAAAGTCTTTATTAGGTTTTATACGTTTTGTTTTAAAATTTGCATCCAACAATAGTTTTTTTGTTTTTCTCTTCTTACATCCGAGCCTTTCAATTTCTTCCAAAGCACTAACTAATTCACCTTCCATATCCATCTTATTCATCATCCATGTCACCTTTTGTGAGTTTATCATCAAGATCTCCCACTTAGCCATAAGCATAAAGTCATTCACTTTGTCTTCACAGGATGAATCCTTATCTATGTCTTTTGAGAAGTCATCATTGTTTACACAAACTTTTCTTTTACTATATTTCTTAAATTTGTAATTCACACCATCACATCGAGTTAGTCTTTTATGCTTTTTTTTGTGGGAACCTTAGATGCAAAATCACGGACACTTAGATGCAAAATGGGCTATTTTACCATAGTTAAAGCATTTGAAGGGAAAATTGCCTTGATATTTTCCTGATAATTTCTTTAACCTTCTCACAAATTTTGCCCTCGATATCATCTAATTAGAATCAATATTCTTATGCGCTTTTCTTGATGCTTCTCTAGTAATGGATTTATCTTTGCTAATTCTCATTTCATATCAGCGGTTAAAGTTCCTAGAAACTTATCAATGGAAAGAGTTTAAAGATCATTTAGTTCTTCTATTTCTGAGACTTTTGGATTAAATTTATCAAGCAAAAAAACTAAAATCTTGAACTAAGAATGATTCATCAAACTTCTCACCAAGATTCCCTTCATTTAGAAGTTCTTCAACTCTTAAAATACTTGCTAATAGTTTCATCTTCATTCATCTTTAGTTGTTCATATTTCAATCTATATATGTTTGAAGTTTGGCATCTTTACTTTCTCATTTCCTTCATAGGCTGCTAATAAGTTTATCCACATTTCTTTGGCGGAGTTTGAATGCATCCTGTACAAACTCAACTACTTAAAGTCCATTTCAGATAGCATTCATTCCCTTAGAATGAAAGCTAAATTCTAAATTATCATCCTTGAGGCTTTATGGCAGGCTGTAATGATTCATGCCATTCCCAAACATAGGCACCTAAGGCCATTAGGGGTATGTTCTCATTCTAACCTTCGAGGAAGGCAAAATTTGTTCCATCAAGCAGGGGAGGCTTATTGGCTAAAGTCCCGCTTAAAAAGCATTGACTTGCCATGTTTAAACACATATCTACCTTTAAATAAAAGGAACCCTTTCACGATACCAATTGTTGAAATTACTAGACAATTGAGAGTGAATAAGTGGATTAACATGTAAACAATTTTTAATTCAATTAAAACGTTTTTTAATCTTTCTCCAGTGACCATCAATATTATACTACACTGGACATAAATAATGAGCATCACTCACACATAATATATACACATGACGGATCTTCCACGAGGAAACCTATAAAGGGGAGAGAAAACCTCTTCTTCTTGAAATGATAGGCCCAGGTCTTTTTAAGTTTGTACATCATTTACAATTGAGCTTCAACTCAATGTGAGGCTACTACCTCTCTTTTACAAGCTCCAACTTGTTTTGAGAGCACCAACTCTGGTTTCTCTAGCACCCACTAGAAGGAAAGCGTAACCTAAGTGTTCGGTACCGGATGCGACACCAAATTCCGATCCACGGGCACCAACACATTATAGCAGAGAACAAGCTGTTCTCCCTTGCACTACCGGTTTTGTTTGCAACCCGGATGGGCTTCACAACTCCACGTGTTCAAGCACCCACTTGAACCTCTGAGGGACTCTTGATCCTCAACCTCCCCTACCTCCCTGATATAAATAAATGATTGAATAATCAACAACACAAATAAATCGATTCTTACCACTTCTTCCTATTCTGTAAATTTTAGTGCCTTCTAAGCGTTACGCAATTCTTCTCTTCCTCTGTTTGTTACTTGCGAATTACCTTTCTGCTTCAAATTGTTACGCAATTCTTCTCTACTACTATTCTTACGCTCTGTTAAATTTACTTGGCTTGACTAACGTCTCTTTTTTTGTTCTTTCTCTTTCCTTCTCTTTCTTTTGATATGTGCACATTCTACTCTCTTCACCTTTTCTCCTATGTTCAGCTTATGTTTCCTTATCTCCGAGCTTTCTTCACACTGTGCATGTTGTAATTTTACCTTTCTACAATTCAACTCATTTTTAGGTCAGAACAACCAACTTTGCACTGTCGTCTCATATCTCCTTTTATTCACACATGCCTCAACAACTTAATCGCCATTAGCCGATCAAGAATCATGAATCAGATTTTCTAACAGATTCATAACTGATAAAATAACTGTGAGGGTGAAATAGTGGCTCGTTCATACTTAAATTCACCTGCACGGTTGGATTACAAGAAACAAAATGTCTTTTCGCGTTGGTATTTACCCCGGCAATTGGCGATTTAATGTCCTTGAATCCACATTCGAAGCATCTCGACTCAAATTAGCGTTCGAGAAACTTCAGAAAGAGCTTGTTGGACTAACTTGATCATTTACGGCATTTAAACTCACGTGGTGAAGTGTTTAGGCACTCCAACTCCTGATGTCCGAGCTTCGAGAAATGGGTCGAATCAACGGTCCGGGTATTTAGATGGATTTCAGCATTTAGGTGTTTGGCATTTCGACATTCCTATGGTGAAGTGTTTTGAAACTTACTCAACTCCGTTATTCGTGAAACTCAGAAATGGAGTCGGATCAACAGTATTGCGATGTTGGTGATTTCACATTTGGTGATTTGGCATTTTGACATTCACGTGGTGAGTGTTTTGACACTCCGACTCGATTGTCGGAACTCGAGAAATGGAGTGGATCAACAGTCCAGGTATTTTGTGCGTTTCACATTTTGGTGTTTTGCATTTCACGATTCCGGGACTCATGTGATGAAGAGTCGACTCTTGACTCCTCAACTCCGTTATCGAAACTCCGGTTGATGTGCTGGTTTGAGGGATTTTGTAAGCCAGCGACTACGCTTTATAGAACATCACGGGGTTCTCCACCGGATCAACGTCGGTCTGTTTCGGGATTTTGTAAGCCCGCTTCAGCTTGCACTTTATAGAACATGCAGGTTCTCCTGGATCCAACGTCGGTCGGACCTCAGGCTCAGATCTGACGCATGAGATCTGTTCTCTTCTACTGTGTGCTCCTCCTATCTGAATTCAGATCTGACGGTCATTGAGAAATCTAAATGGGATCCAACAATCACTATTGCTCTTCACTATTGAACTTGCCATTGCCATGCCATTATCGTTGCGCTGCTGATCGTGATCTTTGCCATCAATGACAAACACACATACTTTGCCTCTGTCTGAAAACATGCCAACATCACCTACAACCATCTATCTTTCATCCAAGGTTTGCAATTTCCTCTTCACAACATTGATATGGTTAATTTCTAGAGTGGTTCATAGTTAGTAATGGAGAACACAACATGGCGAGTCTAAAGCATGAACATGAGAGTTACTGGAATGAATGCTTAGAATGAATGAGTGAATGAAAATGAGAGATTTGAAGGGACTGATGTCTGATATTACCTCTGATAGGAGGAATGTATGACTTTTACACTTCCCCATGATGATTGTACTAAGCCCATGCTTCCATAACTACTTGAAGAGACTTCCCCACAGAATTCTTAAATGGTTCAATGATTGGTTTTATAAGTCAGTGGATGTGGATGACCTCATTTAAGGCACATGGTGGAAAATACATGATATCTAAGGCTGACACTCGACAATTGAGGATTTACTTTCCCATAGGTCTCCTTTCCTCTTCCTCTCTGGTGGAATCATAGCCCCTCTTATGCTCTCTACAACCATCTTGGATCATTATATATTATAAAAAAAGTTAAACGTTCTACAATTTAAACATTTTCCATTTTTCCATCACTAGAACCTAACCAAGCAATCTTCACTAAAATTGCAATTTTGGATGAAATTGTTGTTTTTGGGAGTAGAAATGGGTTCAACACCGTTGAATACCCCTACTGCAACCAGATTGTGCAATGTTAACATATGATATCAACGATTCCATCAATCCAAAATGATTCTTATCCATTTTTAGGCAAAAAATGAAAATCCCCCCTCTCGTTATTCTAAGCTACCAAAAAAGGACCATTTCACAACACGTATAGATCACTGCTTATATATTATATTCTAGCATTAATATTTACATAACTTGAGTTCATCGTGGTAAGCCTACCACATGGTCCATTGAAGTTTATTTACATCATACATTCCTAGTCATTCACTAGTCGGGCCTTGGCCTTGATCTCTGCAATGAGAAACCATACCGACATATTTACATCATTTATACACGAGTCATTTATTTAAGCTCACATGACTCGACTCCCATAATTGCAATGATGCATTTACAATTTATACATAATCTAATCCAATACATTCTATACGTCAAGATGAGGGTATTAAAATACTTATTGTACAAAAAAAAGTTGGTTAACATGAAGAAAGAAAGGCTTCCCATAGCAGTTACTCTGCTATGAGGTGCAATAGAAGAGGACGCCCTTCGAAATATCAAAACCATAAATATTATTCTCACAACCAACTTTAAAGAAAAACTATGGTGTAACAATGAAATTGAAAATAAGAAAATGTTGGTTATTACAAAGAGGCCATTAACCCTATGTTCAAAGATCATAATTATCTCTATACTCTTACTAACTTAAGAAGAAAATAAATATTATAAAATAAGAACAAACTCTTATGAGCTTAATAGTGTAATTGAGAGATGGACACTATCTAATAATTTGTGAAGTTTGCAATTTTAGCAACATAGAAGATGAAAAACATTCTCTTAAGGTGCACAATTTATTTATTTATTTTTAGATTAGAAAATACTTCCCCTCATTTGAGAATAAGATCCAACCCGTACTTCTCCTCATTACCATAATATACTCCTTTAAAAACTCAACATGTCACTTGTCAAAATTAAACATCATAATTAATTTTTCCTTATCACAATAATATTGTTTAAATAGTGCCAAAACATTTTTTCATAAAAAAAAAATAAAATTCAAATTTTAAAAATTTATTATATATTTTATTTATTAATTATAGAAGGAAATAATGTACGAACTTTAAGGTTTCTACGGCAGACAACCGTTTTTCTTGACTAATTTTTTTTTTATTATTGAAATTGACTTCTAAAAATTGTTTATATATATTCTATGATTCTATGGAATACTTAGATTATTTATTCACCAATAAATAAAATTTGTATGGAATATGTCGACTTACACAAAATCAAAATTCAACACCAAAGAAATTATGGGCTTTGGATTTCTGTTATGAACGTCATCACAGACATAGTTATTGAATTTTGTCTCACGGCATTAAATCTCAATGTTTTTTCAATGTAGGCGGTGACTTTTATTGCGTTTTGCCTTTGGCCTTTTCTGATGTTTACAACAATTGTAAATAAATAATGAGCTTCTCTTACACGTCAATTTGATTGAATTTCATGGCCTCACGGCTCCTCGAATTTTTAACCCTGTATAAACCAGTCTATCAAATTTTTAACCCTGTATAAACCAGTCTATCAGGAGAATTCACCAATATTCCTCCACACTGTGGAAAAACGAAGAATTAATAATAACTACCGGTCCACATAACAAGTTAAGAGATCCAGTTCCGTAGATTCCAACGATTACCTTAATCCCAATTTAGATTTCCTAAATCTCATGATTCATTCTCGTTGATCGAGAATTGGCTCCAAATCAAGATCCAGCAATAGAATGGACTATTTAAGAAGTATCGAGGACAAGTTACAAGATCCAGTTCCCTAGATTCCAATGATTATCTTAATACCAATTTAGATTTCCAAAAATCTCATGATTCATTCTCGTTGATCGAGAATTGGCTCCAAATTAGATCAAGATCCAGCAACAGAATGGACTATTTAAGAAGTATCGAGGCGTATGCATCTTTTCATCAGATCTATCAGAAAATAGCGTGAAAATTCATCCGAAGAGTTGCCCAATTGATCGATTCGGCTTCAGAATCATACCCGCCATTTCGAGAGGAACCCAACGAGCTAAATTTGTATTGAAGTGGTTAAATATAGGCATATTTTCGGTGTGCGTATTCTCTCGGGAATGCTGTATAGCCAAGCACTCACAACAGCAAACCAGAAGTACCATTATAGCTAAAAAGCACGGGCGGATCCTGTATTCAGCAGAGTTTTGTCGTTTTGGTGGATTCCATGAATCTGAGCGGGGCCCCTGTCTTCTGATTCCTGGTAAAATCTTCACAGTGAAATTTGAATTTTGGGTATGATAGAGATGATATTGGACGAGTTGGATGTCGTCCAACAAGGAGGAAATGGTCTTCGCCATGAAGGAGTTGAAGAGGAGGGATTGCTAGTTACGCCTTTTAATTTTTCAATGGTGGACAAGGGCGTGTACAGGTCTGGATTCCCCAACATTATAAACTTCCCGTTTCTGGAGACCCTTCATCTGCGCTCAATCATGTACATATCATCACCTCCTTGCAGAAATTTGATGTTTAAA
>SNQJ01S0015524.1:139127-171175 GCA_010110895.2 Picea sitchensis
AGGATATTACATCTAGGCCTTTGCAAACCATTTGCTTCCCACATTCAAATAGAGTAAAAACAATTTATCCATATTAATAAAAAACTTACCAAGAGTCGATTTCCATTATGACCCTAGAACAAGATCAAATTTGTTGATTTCAATTGCATAAAAGTCTGCCAGAATGCAGTAGAATTCAATGTGCACAGAAACATTACTGTTTAAACTTCTCCAAGTAATCCGAAAAGAATCTGTAACTACAACCTTGAAGGGAGGTAGTAGCTGTGCTCTCAAGCTAAGCTTCTTTATAACCTTTAAACCTATGAAATTTTGTGTGTTCTATGCTAATTTACACACTCAAGACACTAGCACAAAAGAGAGAAATTATTATATATTATAGCGGTTAGTGTGTATGAATGCCTACTTAAGCAACTACAAGTATAAGGATTAATACACAAGACATGTACTGTCTATTATATGATATGCCCTTGCACATGTAGGAAAGGCTATATGACAAGTCAAAATCTTCCTATGGAGGCCATTCTCCAATGGTCATCGACTCATCACTACCCCCATCAAATGGGTGAGTGGCTATTATAACACTCCCTTTAAAATATATCTAGGGAACATTATGACTATGCATAGTGCCTTGGAGCTCATTNAAGAGAGAAATTATTATATATTATAGCGGTTAGTGTGTATGAATGCCTACTTAAGCAACTACAAGTATAAGGATTAATACACAAGACATGTACTGTCTATTATATGATATGCCCTTGCACATGTAGGAAAGGCTATATGACAAATCAAAATCTTCCTATGGAGGCCATTCTCCAATGGTCATCGACTCATCACTACCCCCATCAAATAGGTGAGTGGCTATTATAACACTCCCTTTAAAATATATCTAGGGAACATTATGACTATGCATAGTGCCTTGGAGCTCATTACTAGGAAAATATTACTTATGTAGGGTTGTGGCATGTGCACACAAGCCACAACTCCTCCACCAAACATAGTTGAAATTTTTATTTTATGACATGTGGTAACCATGGGTAGAATAATCAAATAATATATAAAGTTTAAACCACGAGAAAATGCCTATCCGATCATTGTGGGAAATCATGTACATGAAAGCCAGTGGTTACTAGTTTCCACCAGCTAGGTGTCCAGGTGATGAGTGGACCATGCTATGATTATCCATGTTGACAATTCATTAACGCATATTAGTATGGCTCATGATAATGACATATGCATACAATAACCAAAATTAACCATGTGTATGATCATGGATCCAAATAAATGCTATAAGTACCTCCATGCCGGAAATTATAAACAAGGACATGGGAAATAGACAAGAAATATACCACAGTAGTTATGAACGAGGTCTTTTTGCGAAGAACTCATACCAGTCCTAAAATTAGTTTGTTCGAAAAACTCGACAACGTTTTTGTCTAGGTTTCTCTACTCAAGTGGACTTCTGTCAAAATCTAGACCATTGTCCAAGTTGCAATGCTAATCCTTGCCAAATGTGCAGATTGAAATCCTAACTTTGGTAGTCTTGTAACCTATATTCCAATTTTGGTTAGTCGTAATGGATTAGTAGGTGACAGTACCGATATGCATTATGTAGTCCTCAAAATCAAATGTGTTGCTTTGATCTTGTGTAATTATTGCAGGCTACTACTATACAAGATGTTGATGTCATGTGAAATGTGTTGGCAAGTTTCCCTAAACATAGTCCAATTATTAAATTGTGCAGTCATTGAAATTGCTGTGAATGTTGATTTATTTAATGTTTAGTGTTCTTTTTGTGGTTTTATTTTTCTTTCCACAGTTTTTTTGTGGGGGAGGGGGTTAATATAACATGGGGGTCTGTTGTAGACATGTCTGAACTGAATCCTATATACATAAATTCTGTAATCCTTCTGGATAGGCATCCATGAAGAATCCAAGCCTTTTCGGGTTGTTAGACCCCATAGGCATGCCCAGTGAAATAGGACATATTGGCATCCCCTTTAACGAGGGACATACTTGGATGGTCTTTTGGGATAGTGGATTTCTTGGGGGTGTCTTTGTTTATTTCTTGCATCTCAGGGATGGCGGGCAACATCCCTGAGGGGTCCCCTTGTCCTTGAAAAGTAGGAATTGCAGTGGACACATATCTTGTGAAAATAGGTTTATTGGTCATATGCTCTCTGACTAGACTGACGATTAGTTGCTTCACTATTTAGTATGCTATAGAAAGAGCAGTGTTGGGTTCCTCACACAGTTGGGACTGGGAACTTGGGGTTAGTATTCTTTCTTTGAGGATAAAATGGTTTGTGTCTTTTCTTTATAGGGCCACAATTGTAATAAACTTTGTTTTTTATTTTTTAATGTTCTCTTGTGGTTGACAGGAGGATGTTATACCAGACGATGTTATACGAGAAGCATTGAAGGTTTTGTTGGGTAGGTGATTACTTGAATGGGAAATTGCAAGTAAGCTGCCATGCATCAAATTTCAGTTAGAATTATTTTCATATTTTATCCTTATTGTGTTACAGATGTTGGGAATCATCCTGTGCTGATTCATTGCAAGCGAGGAAAGGTAATGCCTATAATCTTGTATCTATTTTATAACACATGAATCTTAGGTTGACTTGTAAAACCTTTAAACAGTAGTGATTTCCATAAATTTCCAACCCTATTATGGTTCTCATTTGTGCAGCATCGTACTGGCTGTCTGGTAGGATGCTTAAGAAGAGTACAGAGTTGGTGCTTATCATCAATTTTTGATGAATACCAGCGATTTGCTGGTTCAAAATCAAGAGTTGTAGATCAACAGTTTATTGAGCTGTTTGATACATCTGGCTTTAAGCGGTCAAACTGTGTATCAATGTATTTCCCTGGTCCTTCTGTGCTGAAATCATAAGTTGGAGCCAAAATTCTTCAGTGCTCAATCATACTGACTGTCTGACAGGGGATGCCTAAGAAGAGTAGAGTTGATGCTTATCATCAATTTTTTATGAATACCTGCGATTGACTGGTTTGAAATCAAGGGTTGTGAATCAACAGTTTATTGAGCTGTTTGATGTATCCGGCTTTAAGCAGTCAAGCTGTGTATCAATGTATTTCCCTGGTCCTTCTGTGCTGAGATCATAACTTGGAGCCAAAATTCTTCAGTTACTCAATATTGAGCCATGTCTGGTAAATCTGAAGCATATACATTTGTGAATCAGTGTACCATATGAATGTATATCAGTTAAATAGACCACTTGTAATATCAAACTGAGCGCTTTAAGCAATCCATTTTTACGTCTATCAATTGCAGGGGATTCTTATTCATATGACAAACTTGGTTCAGCTCCACTGACAAATCATTCTTTAACTCTCAGGAAACCATTCTTAAATTAAGACTTATATATATATATATATAGGACTGAATAAGGTCTTTGTAAAGATGTTCAATAAGATAGCAAGTATAGAAAATAGTTTCCAGAAATACTTGAATTGGAACTAATTGCTTATACAATTATGCATGATAAAAAATTATATGGCCATATTCTCTTCATTCAATATCAAAGTTATAGTTCATCTATATCTAGAATCTAACCATTTATTCTCTCTCTCAATATGTGCACCTATTTAGAGCAATATCTCAAAGCAGCATAAAGGGATGTTTTTCATCGACTGGTAGTTCTTACCAATTTATTTAAATTTGCTTGTTTTGAAAGGTTACAAACTTTCTTCTCCTGAGTATATAGCTGTCTTCCCTCAAGTATGTTCTTCAGTAAAACTTGAGATATAGTACAGGGCCTGTAATCCAGTTCAAGCAGGTACTTTCGTTTCAAATATGTAGTCATTCCAACCTTATTGTATTTTGTGCTCAGTTCTATATCCGTAGGTGTTGTTGATTGGTGACATCTTGGATGTTTATGCTTTAAGAGTGAATTGGTGCTATTTAGTTATTTGAGATTGGGCTTTAGGGGAAATCTTGCACAAATTTCAGCATTATGTGTCCTGGTGTGCATATTTTATTCAGATACAGTTGTTCTCAAGGCATTGGACTTCAAAATATGGGGCTTATAATCTTTTCCATTGAATTTTCGGATTCTGTATACTAAATTAAATCTCAAGGATTGAACAGTTGCATTTAAGCTGATGTGTGGAATCTGGAATGAGAATATGGGTATGTAATGTGTATAATGTAGAGGATTTGCATTTTTTGATCATGTTTGTGATATATGGGCATTTATTGTAGTATTGTTAGCAGTGTATCATAAATGTGGTTTGTCAGGAGTCAAGGATTAGGTTTGATTTTGGATGTTATACTCTTTCTGGACATGGTCTTTGGTAAAATTAAATGTTGCATGCATATATAATCTTTGGATTTTGATGGCCAATAATTTGAAAATGAAACTATGATACCTTAATTTTTTCTTCATTACTGATAGTATATCATGCAATTGTATCAAGCTAATCGTCAAGGTACATGCTAAACTATTGGAATTGGAACTTATAAATTTGAATCCCTATGCAGTAATAAAACTCACGTGAACATTTATTTCTGTAGCTTTGTGAGTCTCAATATTGATGGGAGGAGAGTATTAACGTGGAATGAAATCGCATCATTGGAATATGCCACTATGTATACCCGGTAGTGGAGCTGGTGGTGCTATGTGGACTAGTAGCAAATACAGTGACAGATTGTGTGCCTATTATTGGTGTATTGGGAAACCAATCAGAGAGAAGATTGTATTATGTACATTATTTGTCTAAACCATTTAAAACCTTGCATGTCCATCTATAAATGAGTATATGTTGCAATTTAAAAAAATAATTTGGTAGTTGAACCATATTTAAAAATATTATACATATATTTTTAAAGCATTTACACATGTATTATACTTGTATTTCACACTTATGCACTTTATCTTTTGTACTTCACCTATTTCATTCTAAATAATTTATATGTGACCTGCTCAAAGCTGATCATTCATCTAAATATGTGTATTTTATTTGTAACCTTCGAAGATTTGGTCAAAGATTATCACCCTACTAATTTTCTAGTTATATAAATGCATGATACAATATAGAGTGTACAAATATGTATATAGTTCATGCAATTCTTATCTTATGCTTGCAATTTGCTCTCCTTGTGTTAATATTTGAACATCTTTATATTGCTGAGATTGTGATTGTATCAATTGGCACGGATCCTTTTCAAGTGCTTCCCAATTCTTGCTTCCTTTGGGATTTTCTTCTAACCTAGAATACACTTTCGAGCTCCCTCCAAGCAATCTGAGTAATTTGTGGGCACRTTGACATCAACAACTCATGTTTTTAGGKGATCAATGTGCAAATAACAGATTGTTGCTTGGGATGCCGTCTCCATTTCACATTTTTGCCTTTTATTTCTGAAAAAATGTTTCTACATATTGTTTTGCAATTGTGGACTTTGTTTGTGACTAGTAGAACCATAGTCRCTAGACTCAACTCGGGACAATATTCATTTTGGTGAGAGTCAAACTTGATTGGAGACTTGCAAATACTCACGAGTCAACTCAGGGAAAAGACTTGGCACCATGAAAAATACAAGAAATATTGATTTTCAAGAAAAATAATTATWTTTAGATTATASATGAGAGAGAACACTTAGTTAATGCAAATACACTTTATAAAATGAAAAAAMAATGTATCCAAACATAAACCAAATATATTGTGATTCACAATCAAGTTCAACCATCATAATACATATCTATTATCATCGTTCATCAATCAAGATTCAAGAAGATTCAAAATTGACATGGGCTATGGCTCATGATTCATGAATGCCAAATCATCAAATGTCCTAGATGTTGGTCAAAACCCGAGTTGGCATGCAAATGTTGAAAACCATCGTTGATGTGCTTGAAGTTTGAAACCCTACTCCCAAAGCCTTCTCACTCTTCTTATAAATTTCAAGAAAAAATGGATAAAAATGGTAAAAATGTGAGAAAACGTGGCCTTTTATAAACCCTTTGATTGTGAGTTATTTACTAACTTGACGAGGTATTGAATAATTTGGTGAGTTTTTTCAATGATTTAGGGAGTTATTGAATAACTTGGCTAGTTTTTTGAGGTAAGGGCGAGTCAACCTGGGCCCATGTTAGACCCAGTTCTAGGTTGGAACAACTTGTTTTAGTCATAGGTCAAGTAAACTCAACATATCCTAGGTTGATTCATTAAGATCTGTTAATATGAGTAGAACAATAGGTTTAGGCATGCATTATGGATTTTGGACATGGACGCTGCA
Source organism: Picea sitchensis (assembly GCA_010110895.2). NCBI lineage: Eukaryota > Viridiplantae > Streptophyta > Pinopsida > Pinales > Pinaceae > Picea > Picea sitchensis. The sequence goes on from SNQJ01S0015524.1 coordinate 145,384, forward strand.
ACTTTCTAACCTACACACTCTTGATAGTTGTGACTTTTTGGAATAGTATTTTGGAGATGCTAATTCAACTTTGGAGTCCTTAACTCAACTTGTGGAGTTGCAAAAACCCATGTTACACTTGGTCACTTGTGATTTGATCATGTGGGGCCCACTCTACAACTATAACATGCAAATCAATGTTTCCTAGCTTCAAATTGATGCATTTGTCTTTCTTTGATATGCCATGGATCCTCACAACTCTTCCAAGCACTATGAGGACTCCCAAGACACTATTTGATGAGCCTAATTATTGCCTATCTCAAAGGCTCACCATAGGCACATTTTTCCACCATTATACGACTATATATTTGCTTTTTGACCATATTTAATAGTAAGTCTTGAATAGTTTTGCACCTTGTTTAGTGAATAAGTTTTGAGGTGGAATTTTGTGTATATCATACCTTTTTGATCTAATGCCTATGCTAATGAGTGTGTGTAGCATCAAACAGGTCGAACCCCTTAAGAGAAGGAGGATTCCAATAATCAAGGGATTCTTTTTCCCTAAGAGCACTACCATCCACCTACCTCTAGGGTGTTCTTTGTTCACTCATGACCACTCCTTGCAAGCAACATTTCAAGAATTAGATGAGATTGGATGAGATCTCCTATACCTCCATTTCCTCCCCAATTCAAGTGAAGAGGTCGAGCTTTCAAGGATATAAATAGACCTCTAGCTTAGGGAGGAGGGAGACAGATTTTTTCAATATTATATTGAGCTTTTGTTCAAAATAATTTTTGTTGGAAACTTGGAGATTTTTCTCTTGATGTGCTGTTGATTTTGATGAAAAAAGATGGCCATGTTCTCAGCTTATTAAATTTTTTCTAAGGTTCCTTGTGCTTCTTGGGTAGGGCCCTCTCAAGAGGGCTCAAGCACCCTATTGCAATTTCCCTTTTTCCTGCATGTTTAATAAGTTATCAATCGGTATTTTGTTCTCTTTTGAAGATTAATATAGTCATGCATGGTTAACTTTGATTTCTGTCAGTGTGTTATTAACTGATTAGCTTCAACAAGTATCATGTAGAAAGAGTCAACAATCTATTGGGATGCCCTTGGGTGTCTTTTCAAGGATAAAAACATTAGATTTGCCTCATTATATTTTAGCCTAGCTTTGACAATGATTTTGAAGACTCCTGCTAACTTCTTTAGACACTTTTTCGCTTCGTGTAGGAGTTTCCTATAACATTGTTACGATTCCTGTAGAAACCTCGTGTAAGACTATTTTAACTCCAGATCTCAATTTCTCTTAATCTTCTTTTCATGAAAGTAGCAATAGGCAATGAAATAACATACGACTTGCTGATGATTCAAGGGTTAGGTACAAATTAACTCATTTGGTCTATGCAATAGTTCATCTTCTTTGAATGCAGTTTCCTTTCATACAATAGAATAAGTTCATGCTCTACATTCAATTTACTCTTTCCATGGTTCAATGTGCTTTCTTTCATGCCAAAAGATTAGATCTCCTTTACTGTAACTTAGATAATATTTTCTTTCAAGTTGGTGTGCTTTCATTCAAGAAATAGTACATAGATTCTTTCTGCAATTTCACTTGCACATTGTCATGCAATTAAACCCCTTGATCAATTTCAGACCTATACTAGTGTCAGTGCATATTGCATATACCTTGCACAACCCCTCTTAAGTTAGTATGAACCTCGGGTTGACAAGTAAGGTAACAAGACAGGGAGGCAGTAGCATTATTGTTGCTATTCCTAGGCCCACCACTTTTTGGCCCCGTTGTCGGGGAGGTGCTAAAGTCTGCACATCATTTTCATTTTGTTCTTTTTGTGTGACTTGGAGAAGCAAAAATGATACCTCAGTGACAAGTCCAACCTCACTATAGAACTTCTGTAGTGTAAATCCCAAGTGCTTTCACTTCGAGTGAGTATTGATAGCTCCTTGTCACACTCCTTGCATATTAGGATTATAAAAGAAAAGAAAAAAATACAGTTTCACTTCCTTTAATTTTATGAATGACTCGACCTAGAGATAGGAGAGGAAATTTTTTACCAAAAATCCCCACCCCAAAAATGAGACCAAGTAATCCAGAGATTAGCCCAACACTATTTGGCTTGAAACACTTGAAAGTATCTTGGAAAGAGAAGCTAGGGAATTTGAAAATATTTTAGAGGAAGGTCAATCTCCCTCACCTCAATCCATGGTTGGCGAAGAAGAGATGGTATAAGTATTTGAGTTTCCCATACGAGAATCCAATGGAGAAACTAAGATGAAAAATATTAATCCTTCTCCTTTGCCTCATTTTCATGGACTTGTTTATGAAGATCCTGATCCTTTCTTGTTTGAATTTGCAGTTATATGTAGGACATATGATTACACTACTGATGAACAAAAACTCAAACCTTTTCCTTCTACTTTGAAGGATTCAACTCTAAGATAGTTCATGAGTTTGGAGGGAAACAACATCACAACTTGGAATCAAATGAAGAATACCTCTGGTGAAAAATATAGAGACTATTGTAGAGCAAGGGACAAAAGGGATGAGATCTTCAGAATGACTCAGGGGCTCGATGAATATCTAGAAGACTTTGAAGAGATATTTCAGCTGAGCTATAAAAGAACTCACAACTGTTCTCTGTATGAGGACTCACTCAAGCTTGTCCTAGTCACAGGAGTAAGAGAGGTTCTCATGGACATATTGAATCTCCTATCCAATGGAGATATCTATCAAATGGACTATGATGACATCAAACAAATTTTAAAAAACAATTCAATATCCTCAAGGAAGCAAGGTAGAAATAATAGAGGAATGGTACCTCAATCTTCTAACCCGACAACCCATATAAAAAATGAATTAGGAGGGTTAATAGAAGATATGAAAATTGATATTTTTCATTCTTTATCCATGAAAATGGAAACTTTGTAGATCAAGAATAAACATGAGGAAGTAGAGAAGGCATTAGCCATATATTTCCCTAAATGCACTAAGAATCATTAGAAATAAGTGACCTCTAGACCTTATAGACGTATGTGGTATTTGTGAAGAAAATCATCCAAATAACAAATTTCCTTCTTTTCTAGGATTGAAAGTTACATTTCGAGGAGCAGAGGAGAATGTGGAATCACTATACTTCATTATTCAAAGCAGGCCTGGAGCACCAAAACCCTTCCAAACAGGTTTGAACTTCAATACTACTCAAAATTTTGGTGCATATAATACACAGATGTCTTCTCAACCGTTGTATAATCCCAGCCCATCTCCTTGGATAAATCCAAATCCTTGGCAATATCAAGGACCACCAATTCCTCCTCCATACTAATCCTTCCCTAGCATGCCACAAAATCAAAACCCCCAGTGGAGTCAAGCTCTACAAGGATGGAAGCCCAAATTTTTTTATTAACCAACACTAATGCCTCCTCCTCCTCAACCCATAACAATATTCAAAATAGTGTTCCTCCTAAAAAAACTCGTATACATGCTCAACCTACCCGCAATCCAAATAACAAGCAGGTGCAACCTGTGTACAACAATGAAAAAACCTACCAAACTTACTCCTTGGAAGTACAATAAATTAATTTTAGATCAGGAAAAGTCTTACAACAACAACCAAAGATCATAAAATATGAAAAATTTGAGAAAGATGGTGTTATCTTACCCCAACAACAAAATCCTCCTTATCCCGAAAGATTAAATGAAAAGAAAACCTATACATTTGAAGAGAAATAACTTTTAGGAGAACTCAAGAGTTTGTGTAAATATACCTCTCTTGCAAAGACATCAAGGATGTGCCCATTTTCAATAGATTTATCAAAGAAGAGTGGATCAGAAGGCCAAGAAGAAAAAGAAAAATACACCCCTACAATAAATGTTATAGGACAACTAACTAACTTTATGCTTCGAAAGTTAATTGTACCTAAGTACTTGGATCTAGGAATCCCTATAGTGAATACTCCCATAAGAAAAACCTTGATCCAAAATATTCTCATATATTTAGGGGTTGCAATCAACGTACGACCAAAGATACCATGTTAAAACTCAACCTTCAGGGATTCTTGAGAGATACCCTCACTGTTCTCCAGCTTGCAGACATATCCACAATCAAATTTGAGGGGATGTTAGAAGATATAATAATCTCTATTGATTCTTGGGAGTATCCTACTGAATATTTAGTCCTTCAAACCAAGTCTCAATTCAATGGGTACCCTCTTATTTTGGGAAGGCCTTGGCTAGACACAACAGATGCATACATTAACTGTAGGGAAAACAACATGACTATAACTGATGGCCTATCTCAAAAACATATTCTTCTTTATCCCCCTGCCTAACCTTTGATAACAAAAAACCTTCCAATTTGGGTAGAAGAAGAAGAAGATATCGTCCAAACAACTTCCCATCCTATCTACACAATCAACTCATACTTGGCTAGTAGTAAAATTGATGAAGACACTTTCCTTGTGAATTTTCTGCAAAGCCAATTTCCAAGTGATGTGAAAATAGAAGGGATAAATGATGAAACCATATATGAAATTTCTGATGAAATAAACAAAAATATGGGTAGACTTATTCACTGCTGAAATTGAAGAACCCCGTGTCAAAACCATAGAGATCAACCTTGCAAAAACACTCAAAATCAGTACTAAACTTACCAATCAACAAGAACAAAAATTATTAGATGTTTTGAATAGAAAAAATGAAGCCTTTGCATGGGATTATAAGGATATGAAAGGCATCCATCCTTCCATTTGTACTCGCCATATTTACATCAAAGAGGAATGAAAACTTGTTAGGCAACCCCAAAGAAGGATGAACCCTGCATTTAAGGATACAGTTAAACAAGTATTGTAAAATTTGTTAGATGCCAGATTCATATATCCAATTTCAGATAGTGAGTGGGTCTCTCCCCTAGTTATTGTCTTGTAAAAGTATGGGAAATAGATAATATGTGTGGATTACCAAGAGCTAAACAAGGTTACAAGAAAAGACTATTTCCCCCTACCCTTCATTGACCAAGTATTGGATGTATTATCTAGGAAAGAATGTTTTTCATTCCTGGATGGGTTTAGTGGATACAACCAAATTCAGACTAGTTTTGAAGACTAGGACAAAACAACCTTTACCTATCCCTGGGCGCATTTGCTTACAAAGTCTTACCATTTGGCCTATGTAATGTCCCAAACACATCCCAAAGAGAAATACTTAACATCTTTTTAGAACTCATCCATGCTAAAGTAGAGATCTATATGAATGACTTTACCCTTTATGGAAATTCATTTGACGAAGCCTTAGACAATCTGGATAAATTTATTCAAAGATGTAGAGAAATGAATCTATCCCTTAGCGATGAAAAATACAATACAATGATGAATGAAGGGATTGTGTTAGGACACCATCTATCCTCCAGATGCATTGAAGTAGATAAAAATAAAGTCAAAATCATCACACTACTTCCTACCCCTCTGAAACCAAAATATATCATAAGTTTTTTTGGACATGCAGGATACTGCATGAGATTCATTAAAGACTTTAGTAATATAGATTCTCCCATGCTTACCCTGCTATCCAAAGATGCAGATTATTGTTGGACTCTAAACTGTTAACAAGCATTTGAAACAATAAAGAAAGACTCTCAACTGCTCATGTATTACAAGGTCCTAATTGGGCTCTTCCATTTCATATTCATATTGATGCATCGGATAAAATTGTAGGATCAGTATTGGGACAAAATGAAGACAACAAGCTCTATGTAATTTATTTCATAAGTAAAAACTTGGTTGGTGTAGAGCTAAACTACACAGTTACTAAAAATGAATTTTTAGCAGTAGTTCATGCTCTCAATAAATTTATACATTATGTTACAGGGTATAAAGTTTTTGTACATATTGATCATGCTGCCATTAGATATATGATGAATAAACCTGGAATCAATGGTAGAATGATTAGATGGTTTTTGTTATTACAACAATTTGATCTAACCATTCTCGATAATCCTGGGAAGTAGAATGTTGTTGCATATTTTTTTGTTCAGGTTGACCATTCCCACTGAAGAAGACACGATTGATGATCACTTCCTGGATGAACACCTATTTTCCATATCAACACAAACCCTTTGGTTCATTGACATCGAAAATTATCTGACAAAATGGAGGTTTCATCAAAATTTATCCTACTGAGAAAGATGCAAGATTGTTTGGAAAATCACAACCTGTACTTGGGTAGAAGAATATGTGTTCAAACATGGCCTCGACCAAGTCTTGAGGATATAAGTTAGAGAAGATAAGGTGCATGATATCCTCCATGCTTGTCATAATGAACCATGTGGAGGACATTATGCAACAAAGAGAACAATCTACAAGATCTTGCAAGCTGGATACTATTGGAAAACACTACACAAAGATGCTCAACAATACACCCTACACTGTGATGAATGTCAAAGGATGGGGAAGCCTACAAAGATGGATGGAATTCCCTTGCATACCCAAGTATCATTAGATCCATTTTCCAAGTGGGGCATGAACTTTATAGGCCTAATTGATCCACCTTCAGGGCAAAAGAAGCACATGTTGGTATGCACTGACTATTTGACCAAGTGGGATGAAGTAAAGGATATGAAGGATGCGACAACAAAATGTAGCTACATTCCTCCAATAATGCATATTCTCAATATTTTGGTATCCTAAAGAAACAGTCACATACCAAGGAGCTCAGTTCACATCCAGACTACTTATTAATCAAATCATGAAGGAACACTATTATCACTGAAATTTCATTTGCAACGTTGCACGCAAATGGTTACAGAAATACAACAATGCCAACAACAATTAATTCACCTGCAACACTTAAAAACATTTCAAAAGGAAAAAAATATAGAATTGGGCAAAAATTAACATGCACAAATTCACCAAAGGAAGCGCGTGCACAATGCGTGGGTCAACAAAGCCCTCAGAGTGTACAATGCGCCAAATGCGCAACTATGTACGAGAAAAGACACACACTCCTGTGAACGACACATTTATGGTTCTTGTCGGCCTCCCAACCATTTATGGACCAATTCCCAACCTTATTTGACCTCCATATATGAGCGAAATCTGAATGGGGGGCTGGTCAAGGACCAAAGGGTTCCCTAAAAGGCCCCTTGTTCACACCAAGAACCAATTACATTTTTCCTTGAATAAATGCTATAAATAAGAGCCATGGGTGCACTAAGAAACCAAGATCTTCATAGTATTGTTATGCTGCCTCAATTCTCCCTTGAGAATCCTCTTTTCTCCTTGGAGTATTCAAGCATCATTGCAATAGGCCATTCCACTCACCTCTTGAGGGAATAGACATTGATTTTCTTCACCATTTGCCATTTTTCTTCCATTGTAAGAAGAAATCTCCATTAGGGAACTCAAGAGCCCCCCCAAGGAGGAAGAGGGGACTCATAAGTCCTCATTTTTCTCTACAGTGTTTTTCCTACTAATATAGTTATCCATTGGTGGAATTATCTTGGTCATTGGTTGATTGTTTATGGATCTAATTTTCTTATGCATTCTAACTTTTATTTCTTAGTTGTTTTAGTTTGTTTCTTTGTTTATTACATGTGTTTGGCTTGTTTAACCCACTCACGAACTTCTGTCTTGTCTAGCAGGCCCAACTAGGCATGCATGTGTTTTTGTTTTGCTCACCCAAGTGACAAAACAAACACAACGTATTGGTGACCATACTGGGGAAAAGGTATCAAATTCCACCCTATTTGGGCTTAGAGAGCACTTATTTTAATCAATTTGTCTTGCAGGTACCAAAATCAGCCCAACCTTACCTGTCAAAGGTAAAATTCAGAGTTGGAGGAGGAGAATTTCACTCAAAAAATTTCCCCTCGACGCGTATCAGAAAGTGCGCAGATAATCCAGCCCACAGACATGCACTCAGCGCACTGTGCACCCCACAAGATTCTTTTATATGTGCATTTTGCGCACTGTGTGCCCATTGCGCACCTGTCAGAATTGTAACCCACACACATATCCATATTTTCAAAATTGTAAGGGTTTTTGTGATGATTTTAAGGCCCCTAGCCTTCAAATTATTTCTTTCATACAATTTGTAATTCACATGCACTTCACTTAGACTCCTTTCCCATATGAAAGGTTAGCTAAACATAGGCACTTAGGGGGGTAAAAATAACCAAATATTCTCCTCTTTTGCTTTGGTTGCCACATGAATGGCTTGTTTGGATTGTAAAATTTAAGTTGAGATTATTGCTATCACATATAAAAATACTTGCATTGGGACCAAAAATTAACTTTGATCATTGATTAAGCTCTTCTCTTGCACCATAGAGAGATATTGAGAATAAAAAAGGTGGTTAAAGGGACATTTCATCTCCCTTAACAAAAATAATTAGGAGAGGACAAAGCCCCCCTAGGGCTCCTCTTAGTTTCTTTTGAAATCATCTTAAAGTTGTAAGGGCCTATACATGCCCACATATTGAAAACTTAGGATAGTTTCTTGAAATTTCTTTCTTAGTTTACATCACTAGAGAAGTTTAAAGATCAAAGTAACGGGCCCATACATGCCCACATGATTTCAAACTAGGATAGTTTTTCAAAGATTTTTTAGTGTAAACAACATTTAGGGAGTTTAAAGGATTGGTAAGGATCCATATGTCCACATGCTAGTTCTTTAGGGATTTTAAAAATTCCGCAAGGTTGTACCAATGACACTTAGTAAGCTAGGTAACAAATATTTGGAAGGACCACATGAAGTCCACATGTTGCAATTTCACACGTAACTTATTAAAAACTTGGCACACTTTTTCACTTGCTCACACACAAAGTCACTCCTCACTCACATAATTTCCATTTTGAATTATGGAGGTTGAAGTAGGTTTTCTCCAAAGGAATTCCGAAACATACCACTACTTCTTTGGAAATTATCCACACCCACTTAATTCGAACGAGATTGGTTCGCACCCCCAATCTCTCATCCCACCACATCTATTTTTTTTTTCTAAAAACTCACTAAGTTTTCCTCCATAGGAGGTGCCAATAGAAAATTTTAGTCTAGGTGGGATTTCGGGGGTAGGCATCCAAATAACCCCACGTTATCTGGTTCTCACATTTTCAAACATTAGAGGTTGACAAATAGGGAACTTTCAAATCCTCCAAGTCAAGTGTTCCTACACAATAAGGCAGGGAGATACCCGTGAAGGGTTGAAGGCCGAAGTCCGATTGTTCTGTGCGTCCCCCCTTGAGTCACCCAAGTCTTGGAAGGGATCCAACCCATGACACATTTCTGAGGCCAAAAATCTAAATGCCGCACTTTGACCGAGGTACCTAGTGACCAAATTTAGGACATCTACCCAGGTGGCAATTGTGGGCTGCAATTGCGCCTTGATCATATTTTGTGTGGATATTGAGAAATATCGCCAACTCTTTTGGGATATGCACCCTCTACCCCTCATTATAACTGATTATTTTATCCTTCAATAGTTCCTCTTCCGGTGGCTTCAGTATCCACTGTTGAGTGCTCTTGGAAGGTCTAGTGCTATTTGAGTGGAAGGACAATATGTCTTTTAGGACACGAGCATTTGTTTTATTTGTTCCCCCACACGGAAAAAATCCACCTACCCACATGTTTTTTTATTTCACAGTTGATTTATGTATGATGCTCATTTGATTACATGCAATTGTGATTTGTATTATCTTGTGAAGGTCCAAATTATACAAAGCTCTTGTTCATTTATTTTTCTCATCACCATTTGCACAAATTCACTTTGCTAGTCAGACATCATAGGGGACCCACAGAATCTCGTTGTTCCAGACGCTTGAAAAACCTCCCTCCTATTCCAGGAGGAGTCCCTAGTCTTGCAAACTCATCGACTCAACCATCTCACACCCCCGTGAGTGATACTATTTTGGGATCAAATTTACTTGGTTCCACTTTTCTTGGGTGCAATTCCCAAGGACATCCATCCACCATCTCTCCTTCACAAGGAGGTGGAGGGAAAACTTCTTCTCAAGGGAGAAGTACAACCCCACCAAATCCCTCTCAAGGGTGAGGTCCACTACCTGCTCACACAATGGCTAGAACTAATCCTCCACCAAATCCCCCTATTTCATACTTGGCGTTTCTCAACATTCATGATTTGACCAAACTCACGAATGATCCCATTTTACATGACCCCGCTTGGCCCAATATGCCGACCAAACTACCTTTAGATATTCCAAAATTTGAAGGAAAATTGGGGAAGATCCCACCAACCATGTTATGACCTTCCACTTATGGTTCTCTTCAAACAACATCATGGATGATTCCATCCACTTAAGTTTATTTCAAAGAACACTCACTAGTCCATCTACCAAATGGTATGTGGACAAAAAATTAGGGTCCCATGTGAATTTTGAATCCTTGGCCAAAGCCTTTTTGGCCTTTTTTCAACTACCAATTCGCAAGACACTAGTTTAGAATTTCTCTCTGATTGAAAACAAACCTCAGCTATGCATATTGTTGACCACATCCATGAATGGCATTGACAATGTAGTTTGTGTAAAGAAGAAACCACCAAAGAGCAACGCTTTGATTGGTTTCTAAAATCACTCATCTCCATACTTGCCAAGGATGTAGCAACCACTTTTCCTTAGTTAGAAGAGGAAGCCATCAACAAGGCCCAACAGTTTGACCTTATCTATGCTCAGTCAGGTTACTTATACACAGTGTTACCTGATGCACCCAGACCCATACCATTTGGCCAAGACAAACCTGGGATGTCCCACACTGCGGATGGGTTAATTGGTACCATAACACATCACAAACCTTATAGCCAACCACCACCCATGTATGGTGCACCTCAATATCCGCAACCATACGGAGGGCCATATTATTACCCTCCACCCCCTTACCAACAACCATTTCCTATTGCTCCCCCCCCACCCATGAGTGGACCCTCGACGACACCCATGATGCATCCGACCTCTCAACCAAGTTCCAGTTCAACTTCTACCTCAACATATAACCTGGGCACTAGTGAAAGCGCTTCACCTTCCTATGCGCCCTATGGATCATTGCCACAAAACAATCTGTACTTTCCATTTCCTGGTCCTCCATTGCCAGTTGCTCCTCCACATGGACAACCACATGCCAACATTAAATTTTTTCATCCCTCTCCCATTCAACAACTTCATACTTTTGAACAATTAAATATGGAAAATCCGGCCCATCAGTCGAATAATTCCAAGAAGAAATGAAAAAATCGAAACAATAATAACCGGGACCAGGCGGAAATAACCCTGAACAAAACCAACCCGTTGGGGGAAACCAAAATCAAGGCAACCATAACCCCCAAGGGGAAAATAACAAAAAACTCCAAGGGAATAACAACAACAACAATCTCAGGACAAACTTCCCTTGCGCTCTTTGCAGTGAGTATGGACATTATACTCACCATTGTCCCCAAATTTCCGACTTCAAATAGATGAAAGAATCCATGAATGCGTCACGTCCTCTAGTGCCACCTTCCCCTCAATAGGCCCCACAATAGTACTTGCAACAATCACCCCCGACTGTATTGCAAAAACCTATTCCACACTAAGGTGTGATGAATACCCAATAGGATGTACACACTACCCCACCACAAATGGGGCAGTATCAAAACCCAGGGCCTGTCCACTATGGAAATCCGACTGATCACAATATCCTCCTCACCAACGAAGAAGAGATTCTTTTACAAACGCACAGTCGTTAATACAACACACCCTCTGAATCTACTCTAACCACCTCAGAAGCAGCTCCAGCTACAACCAGATAACCCTTGATGATTCCACGCCCTAACACTGAACCAAACATTCACATACCCCACATTCCATTACGACATAATGTCAATAACCCTCATGCTAGGGAAACCCATAACTAAAGTCTGGTCAACGAATTAGCTTAGTATCCCACAACCATGTCTGTATTGTAGGTCCTCCAAACCTGTCCAAATCAGTGGAAATCCTTTCTTTCCACCTTGGGGACAGTCGACCCAGCTGATACTAGACTCATCACATTTGATCTAGATAGCGGAGAACCACGCCTCCCCGCTCTGGTAGATTTCCAGATACCAGTAAATATTCAGAACATCACAGTTTATCAGTGTATCATCAATGAAGGTGCATCCACATGCATCATGTCCAAAACTGTATGGAAGAAACTTGGCTCCCTAGAGTTAGTACCATCCGCCATCACCCTAAGAGCCTATGACGGTCGACCCTCGTCCCCCGAAGGGCTCTTCCAAAATGTCCCCATCGAACTCGGGGGAAAAACCATTCTCATTGACATCGAAGTTATCGACGTCCCACTTGATTACAATATCTTTTTCGGACGTAGCTACATGTATGCTATGAAGGCGGTGGCCTCTTCTGTGTTTCGAACGATGATGTTCCCTCACAACGAGAAGATCGTCACCATCGACCAAATCACACATTATGAGCCTAACCATTCCACCAACATTGATAATATTCTTCCCCTTGTCCGCACTAGCACGGACGCTTATTCAGTCATTGACATGGGTCCTATAGTTTTCAAAGACTCATCCTTGCCGGGGGAATCTCATGGAGCACCACCCCTCCTACACCCTTCAACACAAGTGTGTGTATTATATTCTAATGTAATAGATACTAGAGACACCATTCCTTCAACTGAATTCTCCCCTCACATCGATGTTCCATCAAATGAAGAACCATTGTCTCAAGAATCCCCTGAGAACCCCACTGCACCACTTATCCCTGATTCCCCCCCCTCCCAAGGGAAAATCTTGGTTTGGGAGATAGTTCCCCAAGCCATTACCCAAATTCCCTTCTTCTACCCCGCACCTGGAGTTCAAGCATTTCAGGTAGCCGCAACCCTTACCCTCCCAACATGGTGCTTTCCATCCTTGTATGGTATCTTCACCCACCTGCGATGGTTCCTCAACCATCTCTCCCTCCTTAGCCAGAGGGAATCCCGATGCAGATTTTAGTATAGGCTTCGACCGCACCACCATCACCCCCAACTGTTGACACCACTGCCACTGCTGGGGGAAGACGGAAGAAGAAAGAGCCCACAACTCCACTTCCTCCCCGAGTTCAACCTCCTTGCACACTATGCGAAAGAGAGGGACACCCCACTAATAGATGTCCTACTCTTCCCAAGTTACGCAATATGATCCAACTCCATTGAGAAAACACATTGCTCACCGCTTCACCAAGAACATCTAGTACTACTACAACATCCTCCACTACAGGCAGTAAATGGATGCGAACCAAATTTGCTTGTGCCATCTATTCTGAATATGTCCACTACACTCATCATTGCCTAGCTCTACCTCAGTTTCGCCAGATGCTAGCTGCAGTACGCCAAACCTTTCAGCAAGAGCCCTCTCTTCCACCACTTTCTGGTACTCACGTCACTGGCATTCATTATGTCTCTTCCTTAGTCCCCAAATGGATGAGATGCCCTTGCACTCTCTATGACTCACTTACTAACTTTACATACCGATGTCCTTTGATTGTTGCATATTGAGGTCGTCATTCAACCCCTGTTCAACCATATCCAACCACCTCAGCACCAAAACTGCACTCTCTAGATACTATAAATATTACCTCCCTTGAACCTGAGTCACTTCCCATCCCTCCATGGTTCACTAATCGACTGTATGAGAACATTCCCCCAAATCCTCCCAATTCTTCGGTAAATTTCCCACAGGAACTCTTGCCCCCTACCACAGTTTATCACCCACAATGTCTGGACATTTGGCTTATGTCAAGCAAGCCACCACACCCTGTATGCGATATCCCCTCTACGTCCTCGCTACTTGAGGACAATCACACTTTGAAAATCCCCCTATCACCTCCTCGGATCCCTTATATTCTCTCATTTCCCACTACGATGAAGATATCCTGGAGGAACTCACTACCCCCGATTGCCCATGGAATGCGCTCCATCATCGAGCACTTTTTCTTTTGCAGAAGGCCCTTTCCCCCTCTACCCAAACCTTCATATGCGCAATTGAAACCAAGGATTTTATCCCTTCAGGGCATATAGACTGGTTCAATAACCCTATCCCCAACCCAGGTGATTTTGAAGAAGGAAACATGGCCAACATTTCCCCCATCGTCAAAATCGACATTTCCATTAAATCGAGAATCATAGAAGAAATCACCATTGGCGTTGCATGCTCCCTTGAAGAACTCACGACTTGCAAATCTCTCTTTCAGGAATACTAAGATATTTTTGCCTAGTCATATACAGAGATGCCCAGCCTCGATCCTTCTATCGTAGAACATCGAATTGACACTTGGCCATATATCGCCCTAGTTCGTCAAAAGCAGTGACCCCTTCACCCATCCAAAGATGCGGCTATCAAATCCGAAATTGACAAATTACACTCTGTCGGGTTCATTTACCCCATTGCCTACACTTCGTGGGTATCCAACCCCGTCCCTGTTAACAAAAAACAAGGAACTATTCGCGTTTTCACATACTTTCGCGACCTCAACCATGCTTGTCCCAAAGAGAACTTTCCAACCCCCTTCATCGACCAAATTATCGATGATTGTGCCAGCCATGAAGCGTTGACATTTATGAATGGGTTCTCTTGCTATAATCAAATCCAAATCCATCTTGTAGATCAATATAAAACCACGTTTACTACCCCATGGGGTAATTTTTCTTATCGTGGATGTGTTAAGAACAACTGCATACTATGCACGAGAGATGGAGTTATACCTGCACATCTACGCGTGGGTATTCTTCCTTCTCCCACGCATTGGTGGGCCCACCCCTAAAACTACCCTTGTATGACCCTCCGTACTAGCCGTCACTCAATTGTACAAAATTCACATAATGCAAGAGGATGGGACCACTAACCTGACTCTCACAACTCCCGGATTGGTCAACCCGAACTCTCGTAAACACCAAATCTCCTCCAACTGGTCTCGTCAAATCACTATCGTGACAGGTACAAATGAGGTGGCATTGTGGGCCTAGCAGACATATATAGTCCCTTTTTCCAAACTTCCAAACTCAGTTACATGAGCCTTGAGCCTCCATTTTTCGATCTGTTCTTAGCCATGGGATCCTAGTCCCTCCATCCACAAAGCCACATTCCTCGGGTCATCATCTGAACTTGGCCCTGGGGGATCCTTTTTCTCATGTCACGTGCAGGTACGCATGATCATGTTCAAAATTATCAGATAACTGCTATATGTTCTTTATCATCATATGTTATTCACGTCGAGTATTTTGTTTTTGTTTGAAGGTACTTGGTCATCACAATGACACAACCCCTTCAGGTATATGTTCGACACTGACATGTAATTATTCTCTCTATAAATCAATTGCATCTCCCAGTCACACACTCTGACATTTACCTTTAGGGTCCTTACATTCGGCTCTGCAGTACTGTCACCTCTGCTGCATTTCAATACTGTCACCCGTTAGCTTTCTCCCCCCACATGAGTTGTCCCATTCATAGTTCCCCTTGGAAACTTGACACTCATGATGATTTCACCCCCTAGGGATGGGAGTCCCGATAGTCTTATGCATTCCTGAGAATAAGCCACATACTTCTTATCATCATATTGCTAGCTTTCCCAATGGGATCCCAGGTTATATCATCTTGGTTCTATTGGCTGGACCTTTGTAACATCATTATCCCTCCATCTCATCCACCATCAATTTTCCCACCTGTAGATTGTCCTTCATCCATTTACCTCATACAGAAACCCACCCATGGGGCCCCCACCCTCCACCATTTCTCTTTCGCAACTTTCACCCTCACATGCCAAGCCATCTTGCATTGGGGCACCCGTTTCTGTATTTGTACACTCATCCCAAATTATTCTTTATTTATTTGGTAATTGTAAAAAGCCTTTGTTTTTCGCATTTACTTAGCTTTTTGTCATCACCCCTGATGACCTTCTTTTTCCAGGAAAATAAACACATGTCTCCCTTAGTTGGGACATCCACTCTCTCTCTTCATTTCGACATCGTTCATGAAACTTGAGTATCCCAAGTCCATGTACCCATGATCTTTGAGTTTGTCCACTTTGTTAGCCTATGGCACAGTTTAACCCGACATCTAGTCGTCCCCCTGACACTAGATATTGTTTCATGATTTTTGCCAATCGCCCTTCAAAATTCCCCAACCAAGCGTAGTCATGAGTCTCACCGCATCTTGACTTTGTCCATGTTACTTATCAGTACCTGATCTCATCTTAGTGGATTTCATGAAGCCCTTTGCTTCTTGGAGTCACGTCTCCCTTTCTGTCGACACCAACACAGTTTCTAGAAGGGTGACAATATCTTGACTCTCATTACCTTTACAATGAGGAGCCTCTGACGGCACAAAGAGAATCATTATTGCTCTTTGATTCCGTTGACCCCCATAAAATTCAACTTAAGCAAAATCTCATGTTACGGTGGGTCTTACTATGCGACTATTATAGTTTTTTTATACCAGCCGAAGACCTCTGAATTCGTTAGGCCATCAATGCCTTTGAGTCATCGACACTTCTTACAAGCGTCCTTGCCTCACTTCAGAGTATGTTCACCATTAATAATTGTCATTTTCCATTATCAACCGCCCCGGAGGGCGCTGTAGTTATCTACACCAGCATACATCTTCAATTACTGTCTTACATTTTGTTTACATGACACGAGCATGGGGCTTTCCCTCCTCATTTGTATACAAATTTTCCTTTTTTCCCTAGAGATAGGTTTCGGTCCCACTGTTTTCCCTCTCCCTTTGCCGTATCTCTCTTGTAGTTCCTCTCAACACTCTTCATTACAATGCCACTCTTAGTAGAAGAAGCATTGATGTATTTCTGCCATATGTATGCTCCTAACCTCACACATCAGGGGGCATTTGTTATCACTGAAATTTCATCCGCAACGTTGCACACAAATGGTTACAAAAATACAACAATGCCAACAAAAATTAGTTCACCTGCAACACTAAAAAACATTTCAAAAGGCAAAACATATACAATTGGGAAAAAATTGACATGCACAAATTTACCAAAGGAAGCGCGCGCACAATGTGCGGGCCAAAAAATCCCTCAGAGCGCACAATGCACCAAATGTGCGACTGTGTACGAGAAAAGCCACACACTCCTGTGAAGGACGCATTTATGGTTCTTGTTGGCCTTCCAACCACTTATGGATTGATTCCCAACCTGATTTGACCTCTATATCTGAGCGAAATTCGAATGGGGGTCTGGTCAAGGACCAAGGGGTGCCCTAAAAGGCCCCTTGCTCAGACCAGGAACCAATTACATTTTTCCTTGAAGAAATGCTATAAATAAGAGACATGGGTGCACTAAGAAACCAATATCTTCATAGTATTGTTATGCTGCCTCAATTCTCCATTGAGAATCCTCTTTTCTCCTTGGAGCATTCAAGCATCATTGCAATAATCCATTCCACTCACCTCTTGAGAGAATAGGCATTGATTTTCTTCACCATTTGCCATTTTTCTTCCATTGTAAGAAGATCTCTCCATTAGGGAACTCAAGAGCCCTCCCAAGGAGGAAGAGGGGACTCATAAGTCCTCATTTTTCTCTACGGTGTTTTTTCTACTAATATAGTTATCCATTGGTGGCATTATCTTGGTCATTGGTTGATTTTTTATGGTTCTAAGTTTCTTATGCATTATAACTTTTATTTCTTAGTTGTTTTAGTTTGTTTCTTTGTTTATTACATGTGTTTGGCTTGTTTAACCCACTCATGAACTTCTGTCTTGTCTAGCAGGCCCAAATAGGCATGCAAGTGTTGTTGTTTTTCTCACCCAAGTGACAAAACCAATAAAACAAACACCACACACGTCATATAAAGTCAACACTCTACCATCCACAAGGAAATGGACAGATTGAAGTCACCAACCAAGAGTTGGAAAATATCCTCACCGAAACAATAAGCATGAACAAGAAGAACTAGTCAAAGAAACTCATACAAGCAGTATGGGCATACAACATCACATGGAAGACTACCACGAGGCTTACAGCCTTTGAGTTTCTATATGCTAAGAAATCCATGCTCCCTATTGAGTTTGAATACTGTACATTAAGAAACATTTGAATTGAATATGGATATACCATCATCATAGAAAGAATGATTCAATTAACATAATGCCTTAGATGAGTATATGATGCAAGCACTCTTCAATACTGAAGTAGTTCAACAACAAAGAAAAGATTGGCATGACAAGAAAATAAATCATGGCAAGTTCAAATAAGGGTATTGGGCCCTCTTGTATGATTCAAGATTCAAGGACTTCAAGGGAAAGTTGATGACTAGGTGGTTAGGGCCTTACATTATTGAAAAATGTCATGATAATGGATTATTCCAGATCAAAACCATTGATGAAGAAGGAATTCCCTTTCTAGTAAATGGATTCAAGATAAAAGTTTACAATGAGACAATGACAAGGGAAGAGTTTACAACATTAGTGAAGACAAAAAATCTAGATGTGATTGATAGCGTAGATGTTCTCAATCCATCTAAATAATGAGATATGAAAAAAAAATAAAAAAAATGAATAAAATACCTAGATGAAAACCTCACCGAGGTGTTTAGGATAGGGTTGTGGTTGAAAACCTCAAATGGAGGCGGTCTCATATCTGAGAAAGAAATATCTTCATCAAGAAAACCTCCTAGAGGCTTGATGAGACAGGTCATTGGTGAAAACCAACAATGGCACCTCTTCCTTGAAAAAAAAAAGAGAAAAAGAAGAAGAAAAAGAAAATAAAAAGAAAAAGAAATCTCATTACCTTGAAAAGCTTGATACCTTGAAAAAAAACCCTCATTTTTCCAATGAATTTTTTCTGCAATCTTTGACTTGAAAAGATTCCTAAAACAAAATCCTTGAACTTTCATTTTCCCTGTATATTTCCTCCTACATGAAAATCACAACCATATTTTTCTTTTTAAACTATTTTCCCCTGGAACAATCCTTGTGCATTCAACTCATAAACATCAGTGAGTAACCATGGGAGCAAAATTTAACAAAAGAGAACCAAATGAACCTTCTAGGATCTATGACAACCCACAAATTTTGGAAATTTTTCAGAGAAGTAACTGGTTAGGGTACTTTGAAAGGATTAGGGGTTTTGACGATGAAGTTTTCATGGAGTTTGCATTAAATTTTCAAAATATCCAGGAACATGAGTATGTGTCAACAATAAGAGGGTTGATAATTAGGGTTAATGAAGCATCTATCAACAAGGTTAGACAAAGAGGAAATACAAGAGGTCATCAATGCCAAAAAGGCATTCTTTCATCCAAATGAAAAAACTCATGAAGATAATAATGGAATCAAGAGAGAAAGTCTTCCCCATCTTTGGCTAGAAGTGGCCTACCATATAATCAAATATGTCACCTGTGAAGGAACAATGAGTGTTGCATATGCTTCTCATTTCAGGCTTGTCCACCATCTCATACAGTTCCCTAATCAAGAATCAGACAAGAGCTTTATCCTACCTTACTTTCACCTGCAATCAATGAAGGAAATGAGCACAAAAGTGAAGAAGGAAAAAAACGAATGATTGGCACATCATGGGATCATCAAGATGATAGTATCATATTCCCTAAGAATTTTGAAACATAGGATTTTATGGGCATAATTTGTGGATATTGATCAACATACATTTTTAGAAGCACATGAAGAGATGAGTGACTAAGAAAATAAGAGAGATGATAAAGCCAAAAACACAACCAGACCTAAACCATCAAAGAAACAGAAAAATAAGAAGCAAAAGATAGAGGAGGAAAAAGAGGTGGCTGATACTTTAACAACACTAAGGATCCCCTCTGTTATCCCCCTAAAAATCACAAGTGATGGGTTTATTTGACCTAGAAGGAGAAGCTCTAACATGATTAGAAAGAGTCAAAAGAAGAGAAGACCCAAGATAATCACACCACTCACCACCACAACCCAAGCTGAGGAAGTGAAGGATTCTATCCCAGAGTAATTAAAGGAATCCAAAGGCAAGGTATCCCAAGGGGAGGCAACAACCACAGAAGAGAAGACACTTCCCATTGAAGGGACCTCCAAAAAAAAGACTCCCATGGAGAAACTTCTCTATGCCACCTTTCTAGAATTAGAGAAGGCCAAGGTTGATGTTATAAAGTGGAAAATGATGGAAAAGAATAACAAGGGAAAATTGAAAGAAGAAGCCCCTCAATAATCCTCTCAAGAATTGGAAAAGAAACTTCAAAACATGCAAGAAAAAATCCAGATCATGACAATGCAAAAAGTTGAGTACAGTCATAAATTAAAGGTAGAAAACCAGAAACTAAAACAACAATTGGACACAACAAGGAGATAATTGGTTGACAAGAATGAAAAGATAGAAGTCATGGAATTTGCAGTAAAAAAAATAACTAAGGTGTCTTTGGAAATGTTGGAATGCATGCAACCTGCTAGGATATATATATTTTTTTTTTCCTGAAGGAGAAATGGCACAAAAATCATATTGAATATTTGTCTTATCTAGTGAAGTTCAACCTTGACACCCTCAAGGATTTCTTAGAATCATACCAAGGCTTCAAAATGGAGGAAAGGGTGAGGATGTGTGAGTTTTAATTACACAACATCATCTGTTCACACCCTTACAAATGGAACAAAAATACATATGTAGGTGATGTCCAAATGATGGGTGTTGGCACAGGGGCAGACCCAAGGTCAATTCCAAGAGTGCACCGACAAGCCCTAACTACAGGCCCTTTCGGCAACACTTGCGAGGAAGATGCACTCTCACCCGAAATAGCTATGGGGGGGTTGCAGGACAAAGATGTCTACAACCAAAGGGAATATCAAGTAGATCCAATACAAGAACAACACAACATTTATATATCAATTACCAGCTTAGATCTATTCTGCACAACTATCGATCAGATCTAACACACTAATACAATAGTAGTATATCAAATGACAAAGAAGATATCATCAATCACACAAAACACAAGATATACATGGTTCACCCCCTCTCTAGGGATACGTCCACATAACTGTGCTTTATAATATATTAAGATGAAGCAGACCGTTCTTGTCTGCACTCTCAGCTAGCAGATATTCTTTCTTCTCCTCTCTATCTCTCTCCTTCCTGTGCACCCAGCTGTAGGACTGATCTTCACACCCAAATGAAAATATTACAATACCAGAAGGTTCCTACACTTAGAACTTCTCTCTCACACAACAATAATCACTCATGCAAATACCAAAAACCAGAACCAACCCTCTTCCATCATCTAGGTTCTTATTTATAAATTAAAATAGCTCACCGACAAACTTAGGTCGAGACCTAAGTGTCAAAACCCTAGATACCAAAACCCTAGGTGTCTAAAACCCTAGGTCAACTTGACCCATGTTTTCAGGGCTTCGCCAGCCTGTCTTTCCTTCCTTCTCGCGCGACGCTCCAAAGCATCCAACAATGTCTTTTTCCACTTTCCGAGTTGTCCATGATCCTTCTTCCTTGCTGATCTGTCATCCTCGATCTCCTCGTCCAATGGCTTGCTTTCTTTCACTTTGCTCCATCTTTTCTTCTCTTCTGCTCACTTCGACCCAGTAACAGTCACTATGTATTCTGCGCAATTCATGTTTCGCCTTCTCTTCCTTGATCTTCGCTTGCTTCCATAACCAGGGGCCAACAATCCCCCAACACTCACCTGTGACTCGTCCCGAGGCACTTTATATATGAACCTTTTTTTTTATTCGACTTCGGACTACGCAGGGCAGCCTTTACTTTCATCTCTATGCCTCCTTTCCTTGTGCAGACTGTCTTTTCTGTTTCTGGTACCCAATTTCAACTGCGCCTGGTACCTAGACCCTTTTCCTCATGGTTTTACTGAGAGATGTGAGGCAGCTGGTTGTCATAGTACAACTTCAGTTGGCTCCCGTTCACCAAACCTTCCTTCCATTCTCCATTCAAATTCTTCAATTGTGTAGATCCTCCTTCTGTAACATAGGCAACTTCATATGGCCCAAGCCAATGCATTTTGAACTTTCCTGGATGCTTCATGAACTTGCTGTCATATACCAATACCAGATCACCTTGCTTAAATGCCTTCTTCTTGATGTGTCTGTCATGGTAGGACTTCTCCCTTTCCTTCTGTACCTACCGATAAAATCCTGCAATAAATCCATCTTCTTCTAGTTCGACCAATTGTGTTAGCCTCTCTTGAACAACGCCAGTGTCATCCAAACATGTAAAGAAAGTTATTCTTAAGCTTGGTACCAAAAATTCCATTGGGACAACAACTTCGAGGCCATAAACCAAATTAAAGGGGGTCTGCATTGTTAGCTTCTTGCAAGTTGTTCTATGGGCCCATAGTACTACTGGTACTCTTAAATCCCAGTCATCCCTGTTCACACTGCAAATCTTCGTAAGATCTATCTCCAAGATTTTGTTGAATGCTTCAACTGCCCCATTTTCTTGTGGATGGTAAGGCGTGATCTTCTGATGATGGACTGCAAATTCCTCAGTCAAGGATTCAATGGTCTTATTGATGAAATGTGTGCCTTGATCACTTATAAGGATCTTTGGGCATCCAAACCTGGTTATGATGTCATTGAATATGAGGCACACAACTATAGTTGCAATACAGTCCTTAACTTCTCTTGCTTCGGCCCATCTGGTCAAGTATTCTGTCGCAGTGATTATGTACCTTGCTCTTGTGTTCTTTCTTGGTGGGTTTATAGGTCCTATGAAGTCAATGGACCATTTCTCAAATGCTTGTAGGGTTAACTGCAGTGCTAAAGGAATTTCATCTCTTCTGGACGGTTTCCCAACTCTTTGGCATACATCATGTAACAACCTGTTTCCCCCAGTTTGTAAAAATAACTAGACTGGCCAAGAATTGTGGAAAACTTAGAAATGTGAATGTGTGATGTGAATGGACCTTGTGGAAAAGGTCGATGAATGTGAATAATATTATGAATATATATATATATTGCAGGACTGCCGAGAGGGGATATGCTGAAAAAGAGACCACGATGATTGGAGAAAGGCGGTGGAAGGAACCTAGAATGGTGGCATTAACTTCCACCGAAAAAAATACCGTATTTGGACTTCACTGGCTCAGAGAACCAAGAGCGGTTCGCTCGCCTCGAATTAAATGTCTCATAGGCTGGAAGGCAGATGACTACTCAGGAATTAATGAGGGATGGAGGGTGAACCACCCATCTGTAAAGCCGTCAGGCCTGACCAGTGCGAGGGAAATCGTGCCACACGCAACCTCGCAAGAGGATAAGGTGTGAGGGATAAGCGATTGAGGGCAGGCGCGAGGGGAGGAAGAGAAATCTAGAGATATGCAGAGGAGGGGGAGAGTAACCCTCATTCTCAGTCACTAGCAAACTGAGACACAGTCTCACAACATCGTGGTCTCAGTTCGGGGGTGGCTAGTGGTAAATCCTATCGGAATAGCTGAGCTTACAGTTGGGTGGAAACGAGCACCCCTCTCAACAATTGCACTTACTTTTGGTGTTATTGCTGATAAGTGTTTTACATCTTGCACCTTGAAATTCATATGCTGACATATATGCTCATAAACTCTGAAATTGTGAATGATTACAATATAAGACTGTCTGTGTAGTGTTTTGATAAGAAATGGTAGATGTATGCTTTTGGGAGTATTTGGACCGTTGGTTTTTCCATGTCCAGAGAGCAGTGGGAGAGTGGATGACATAGGATAGGTCTGAGCCATCAGATCTTAGCTAGAAAACCCGATAGCAGTTTGATATGTTTGGAGATGCATGAGGGTTACCCTCGTGAACAGGGGCGAAAGTCCCGAAAGAGGAGTTGGTACATGACGTGGGACAAATCTTAGCTAGAAAACTCAACAGCCATTGGATCTGCTAGGAGATGCATGAGGGTTAAGCCCTCGTGAACAAGGGCGAAAGTCCTGAGAGAGGAGTCAGTATCGGGGATTTGGAGTTCGAGATTCTGGGGGTCCTGATGACAAGAGATTGGGACAGTCCATGGTGAAATTCCCGATATAGATCTGGACTGTCCATCCATGGAGGACACATGGCGGAGATCGAGAGTCCATCGGTATTTCGGATACCAGGGATTCGAGTTGATAGAGTATTTGTGTCACTGGGAGTCGCGAAATCCTGATTACCGAAACTTCGAATCGGCTTAAGTGTGAATAAGTTTGAGAAAGGCGGGATTTAATTGTGACCATTGATCATCCTGAAAATATCATAACGGTTGATCATGGGTGAAGGTCGCAGTCGTCTATCGGAGGGACATGTGGTTGTCGATTAACATTTCGGTGTTTTAGCACCCGAGAAACCAAAGGGAAAGAACCCTTGTCTTCGCAAGTCGCAAAATCCCGATCACTGAAACCCGGAAACGGCGAGAGGTGTGAATGAGATTAAGGAAACCAGGATTTGATCATGACCGTTGATCATCCTGAAAAGATCACGACTGTTGATCTTGGCTGAAGTTCACCACCGTCCATCGGAGGGACACGTGGCTGCTGGTCGATGTTTCGACGTTTCGACATCCGGGAAACTAGAGGGCTAGAAAACCTTGCCCCCGCGATTCACAAAATCCTGATGCCCAAAATCCCAATATGTGCTGTAGTGGAGAGGAAAAGTACCGAAAGGATCTGGACCATCCATCAGAGGAGACGCATGGTGAGCGGTCAGAGTTTTGGGAAAAGTCCCGAAATCCCGTGGACCATTGGATCCACACTCTTAAGAGCCGTCGATCTCTTACACTAACTTCCATAACAAAATTCAGAGATTTAAGTGACGAGGAGTCTTGGATTCGCTGCATTTTGAACTCCCGAGTACCGAAACCTTGAAAGGATCCATACCGTCGGATCAGGGGAGGCTTACAGCCTTTGATCTCCCTTTGGAGGGAAACTTGGGAGACTTCATGGTTTTCGGGGATTATAATAGGAAAGTAAGAAGTCACGCATCGTGATTTCCTGAATCACAAAAGGCCGGTAAAGGGATTTGCCGGTTTAAGCGCGTGGTCACGGAACATGGTGATGAGGACAAGACCCAAACATGAAACTTGTACTCACTAGCCCTTTCGGGGTTTGGCGCTTCGCTGTGTCGGGGTTTGCAGAGTCGAAAGACTTGACGCTCTGGTAGCGCTGAGTCGCAAAGAGTGAAAGGACGCCATATTTTTTCGACCTGTGGTCATGACCCGCGATCCTATGGGAACAAACGAGGGAAGATCTAGCTTACGCTAGACCTCCATAGACATTTCGGGGGTTTGATCATTGAGAAATCAACGAAAAATTTGATTTCCATAGTGGGTATGTGACAAATTGGTATCAGAGCATGGTTACAACACTCGACCTGTTTGGGCTCATGAACGAGTTGCGCAGAAGCTCTATTCGGAACACTCTTAAAAAGAGTAAACCTCTATCTTAACCCTCTTAATTCAAAAAGGTCAAAGTCCGAAATGAAAACCCGACTGTGTATGCATGTGAAAGAAATATGAATTTTGCGCGGGTTATAAAAATGTATCTAACTATTTACTAACAACCAACGTTTGTCTTTTCACACAAGCGGAAGATCAACCGCGGGAAATTATCAACACATAGTATGGTGACTCACCATGAAGTGGGAGAGGGCTCCCACAATAGACACGAAGAGTCTGACGAAAGAAGGGCAGTAGGGACCCCTCCAGACCTAGCCGATACTGTGAGGAGTCTCATGGTCGAATTACAAAGTTGCAAGGCTGACAATGAAAGGATGATGAAAGAACAAGAAAAACAAACAGAAATTAACGTAGTTTTACTGCAGAGTTTATCCGATCTACAAAGACAAATGCAGC
>SNQJ01S0015525.1:22265-40236 GCA_010110895.2 Picea sitchensis
CAATGGTTCAGACCTCCTTGCTACTCGACTATTCGCACAACCAAAGAAATTGGTTCGCCCTCTAAACTTATGAACCCCGAGTTCGAGAACTGATCCATGCTCAACCTGACCACAATTAACGTTCCTCATTGATTCTTGAACCCAAAAGGATGAGTTCGTCCAGCCTCTATCCACCTTGCAGCTTCTCTAGGTCCTACATTCCTCGCGGCTTCACGAGTTCTCCACAGAGAATTTCGACCATTCAATTTCTTCCTCAATGGCTTGTATGAGAAGAATCAACGTCCTCTCTCCTGAGATTTATTTTTGGCGAGATAAATTCTATCCTATCTCCCTTTGAATACTTCAAAGGTACTATTCCTCCTCAAGATTTCACCCGAAAACTCAAATCTCCAAAAGGGTTCCTGCTCGCACTCCTTGCAGTAGACTTCAAATACTCCTGGGTATTTGATCTTTCGACTCTGTGCACTCCCTGCAACAATAGTCCTTCAACTCTCCCCTTGGTTGATAAGTTCTAATCTTTCAACCAGCCTACGCACACCTTGTACGGATTCTGTGCTTCACTTGCTCTTCTGATGGAATGAGAACAACGGTATCCCTCCTAAGCTTTCAGAGATAAACTCTGAACCTTCGTCAATGCACTCCTTGTGGACGTTTCACTGCACTCCTTGCAGGAACTCTCACTCAGGAAGAGAAACAATTGAAACTCATTCTCTTTCTCTCTTAGACTTCAAACATTCAATATGAAATCATACATTCAACATAGTATTTAAACAAATGCATAACCAGAGAG
Organism: Picea sitchensis; assembly: GCA_010110895.2. Taxonomy (NCBI): domain Eukaryota; kingdom Viridiplantae; phylum Streptophyta; class Pinopsida; order Pinales; family Pinaceae; genus Picea; species Picea sitchensis. The sequence continues at coordinate 23,056 of SNQJ01S0015525.1, forward strand.
AATAAACAACTGTAAGCATACCATTCAACATGTATACACAAAAAAAATCATAACACCATGAGTCTGATTCAGAACTTCATATATTAATTCAAAGCTCCTATACATGGAGTTCTTCTCTACAACTCTCTTTTCTGCAACTCTCTTCTTCTGTGCTATGCTAATAATACAATTAACTTACAATGATACAATGGTGAGGGTGTCTATATCTGTTTTCCCTCCTACTCTCTAAACTGTCTAATCTTATTAATTCAACCTACCTACTTTCATTAACTAGGCTTAAATGCCTTAATGTTTTACAGATGAGAGCAATCTCTCAAGATCTATTTACAACCTCGAGATATAAATGCAAGTATGCCATCTTTCTAACTATTACATTAATATCTGCTCCCTTAAACTTTCGAAACATTTCAAAACGTGAAAAATGTGTGTTGCGCTTTCCAGCTGTCCTTCGCCTCCATGTTCGCTTGACTACTTACGATGCTCCTGCATCAGTTTCATCCATAGAACATGAGTAGATCATCCTTTTGTTGTAATATACTCTGCTTTGACTGTAGATAAAGATATTGATGATTGTTTCTTTCTTATCCAAGATACTAAACACTCACCCAAGTAGAACACTGCTCCATTGGTGCTTCTTCGGTCATTATTGTAAGCTTCCAAATTTTCATCTGTGTAGGGAATAAGTGATAGATCCTTTCCTTTTGGATACCATAATCCAAACTCTTATGTTCCTTTGAGATATCTAAAAATCCTCTTCACTGGTAATATATGTGATTTATTTAGTTCTTCTTGAAATCGTGCCACCTGTCCAACTACCTGCATTACCTCTGGTCTGGATGTTGTCACATATAGTACACTAGCAATCACTGACATTCATTGCCTCTGGTCTGTAGGCTTTGAATCGTCATATTTGCTCAACTTTCAATTGGTTTGCATAGGAATGTTAAATGGTTTCCAATATTCCATTCCATCAACTAGTGTATATGTATGTGGAAAAATACCCTTAAGAATTTCAGCCAATTATCAATTGATCCTTCCATCAAATTTCAAATCAATGGAACTTTAAGTTTCTATATTATCGAATATAGACAACTAGAAGAAATCATTGAATTTTAATAACTAAAAGAAAAGTTATTACAAGATTAAATGACTCTCTCAATTCATGTTACTTGCGAAGGAGATTTGTTCTTACATCATAAATCAATACACTTACAATGTAAGAACTTATAACAAAACATTTTTTCTTTCATAATTAAAAATATATTCTTCGAAGCCCTTAGGCTATAGGCCAATCAGTGATGGAGTATATTGTTAAAGCACTTTGTTATGTGAAGTCACCGATTTGAAACCTTAGCTTACCTTGTGTGTCGTGTATGGGGCATCTTAAACACACCTGGAGTTTATAGTGGTAGCAGTTGGATAACACAACCACAACCATGTATCATGCGAATACGCTTATCCATTTAAATAAACCAAAAACCTAAAAACTAACATCTAAACATACAATACTAACACTTTTGCATTTCTATTCTTTGAGTGATATCACCCACGATTCAAATAAGGTTTAATTTTTTGAAATATTCTATTTGAATTTTCTTTGTATATATATCAAGCTGAGATGTCATTGGAACATGTTTGTATCTAATTCTTGCATGTCGTGCAAAAATAAGTCTCATATATAAATGCCAATTGGAAGAATACTTTTAAATTAATACCAAATAATGGCATGATTTTAAATCATTCCACTTGTTATATAGGGATTTCAACTACAATTGCATTCAATATGATTTCATTCCACTTGATATGGAAAAAATTAAATCGCAATTGCATTTCAACGAAAATCCTTACTATAACCATTATATATATACAATAAATTCAATCATAGTATATCCATTTTAATTTTTATTAATATTTAATTTATTAAATATTGAGAGTGATATATATAAATATAAAATTATTTTACTTAATCTATTTATCATTGTTGTTTAAATAAAATAATCTATGTAATTTTCATCTGTTAGGATGATAAAATGATGATAAAATATACACACATGGTAGAATAAACAAAAATTTAAATATCTTTTCCACCTAAATTATAAAGCATTGTGTCTTCTTAATGTAACTAATATACAAAACTAAAACTTTACATAAGTGTAAGATGTAGGCGAAGGTTTTTTGGTGATTTTTTCGGGGACATTTGCTCGAAATCCGACAGAAAATTGTTAGATCCGTAGATTTGAGTGATTATTTCTGTATAATTTGACTGCCTCATGGGTTTTTCAACATGTTGAATACATTTCTGCATTTAAAATTAGATTTTAAACAACAAAAAATAGTGATTTCATGTAGATTTATTTCGTTGGATTCTGGCGAAAAAAAGACCACTTCGTAGAATAGTTAGACAACGCCGAAGTGTAGTATGTCTTTGTTTATAATAGCTTAGGATTTTATAAAATTTGTAATGTTAGTGATGTTGGATTACTGAGAGGGGGGTGAATCAGTAATAGAGAAATAAAATCCAAGTGTTATATCAGTGTAGCATTATCATCCAATAGTTTCAAAGTAAATAAACAATGAACAAATGAACAATCATACACATACATAGTACACCAATGTTTTACGTGGAAACCCAAAGCGGAAGAAATCCATAGAAAGATTTTTCTTATATGTCTTTAACAATTACATTCATTGAAAGAACCAACTTCCTTTGTTTTCCAACTGCAACTGGAAGGAGGCTCCAACCTAAGGGAAGCTACAACTCCCCAATTCTCTGGATACAACTAGAACAAGGCTACAACCCCCTATGTTCTCTGGCTACAACCACCTTTCCTTGTTTCGTCCAACCACCCCATCATAGAAGTAGAATGATGAAACCACTGTAACACTATCACTATGAGATATACTATTGTAAACCTATACCAATAAACCTACACTAAACAACCTGTAACAACCCGTACCAAACACCCTGTAATCAACCTTTACCATAAACAAGTGCATCGACCATGCACCAAACTGTACCTCAAACTGTACCATCAATGGGTGCATCAACCATGCACCAAATATGTAACAATGATGCATCAAATACACATAAACTATGACTCTTCAAGATGTAGCTACATCATCAACTATACACCTCATGTATGTTCCAACTCATCATCTACTTGTCTCAACCATGTACCCAACATGTACCTCAACAAAAATCCCTCATCAATTTCATCATCTGAATCTGATTTTCAACTCTGTAATATACCTGATGTATATGATCACATGCCTACAAACATTCCTTAACTTTAACAACAAGAGACTAGGATTTTCATCGAAGTTTACTATAGTCTTACATGACTAATTTTGGATTAGTCAAAAACCCTAAATTTAAATAATCATAACTATGTACCTGTAATGAATAACGATACGAAAATTGTACACAATGTTCTTCAGTGTATTTTGTGCAATTCCTCCATGTTTCACTACTTGGAACGTCTCAAAAAATGAGTTATAGAAAACATGGCATACCTTGTTGAATTATGGTTTATTCTAGAGAGTTGACTTATAGAGCATGCCCCACGCAGAATATTTATTGTATGGATCTGAAAATGTTACACAGAATACTACATACTATATTATAACCAATACATTTGGTCTTATTGAAAGTTGATTTGTTATGAATAAGTTATGAAATTTTTACCTGAAACACATGTTTTAGACTAGTTTCAAGACTAGCCACAAACCCTATTTTCCACGGAGTGTAAATCCAAAAATACAACGACCCACAAGATGAAATTTTTATCACAACTACTTGGATATGTTTCCTCAACGACCTCCATATTTTGCGGTCTGAATCATTCTAGAAAAAATTTTATTGTGAAAATAGTACATGACTTGTAAATAGCATACCTTAGAAAGCATCATCAAAAGAATTTATCCTCCCTTAAATTCTGGCCTTCTTTACTTCACCTTCCCTTTGAAATTTGCCTTCGATATCCTTTGGTTACCTCAATTACTTGTGGATATTCAATATGTTCAAGTGTAATTAAAACGAGAGACCCTTGCCTCTTATTTATACTTTTATGTAGCTTCCTAAAGGGGTTACCTTCTAACCATCTTAAACCACTTTCCTTATTTTAGGGCTAAGCCACTTCTAACCACTTGTCCACTTAATAATTTCTCCATTAACTTTATTATTTGATTTATTTATTTTGTATCCACTTTGACTTATAGTACACTCGTCACTTCACTTTATTATTTAAATAGTTTCTTCTTTTCAACCACTTTGACTACTTTGACCTTTTGGGGCTTCTAGATGACTCATGAGGGTTCTCCAACTTAACATGGCCATAAATCTCTAGCCATGAGGAGTTATGTGATGTTCCACATACCATCGGAAATGGCATGACATGTACTATCCATATATAATAGTATTACCTTCAAATATATTAAAGCACATACTATTATACATCAAGAAAACTTGGGTCCATTACCCAAACCTTTGTGCTACTGGAATTCACTACCAGAGTTTCTTCAAGGCTTGACATCAATGAAAACCAACCCAAATAATAAAAATTATCCTCCTTTGGCATTCATGGAAACACTCTAATGCAATATTGAAGTTATATCACTCATGATCCCCCTATGACCATCGCTCCCCCTAGAACCATGCCCTTGTGCTCTTTCTCCAAGCATTTACCTTTGCATCTGATAAATCTCTCCCCCTTTTTTATCAATTTCAAAGGCATCTTTCTATCTGGGGTTGGTCCCCCTGATTGATCTCTTTCTAAAACGGATCTCCCAACTTGAATTTTCCTCTTTATGGTGCTTCCTCATGTAAATCTAAGACATATAAGATAAGCATTCAAAAGCATTCATCCTGAGTAGAAATTACTCTGAATCTCTAGCGAAGATACTCAAAGGCTTCCCTTGGAAGTGGTTTTGTAAATATGTCTGCCACTTGTTCTTTTGTGCCCACATATTCAACTCTGATGTTTTTCTATGCAACCTGTTCCCGTAGAAAAAGATACTTTATTGGAATGTGCTTCATCTTGGAGTGCATCACCGGGTTCTTTGAGATACTAATGGCACTTTAATTATCACAATAGATTGGAATGGGCTCATCATACTCAACCTGTATATCTGATAAAGTTTGTTTCATCCATAGAACATGAGTACAACATCCTTATTATGCAATATACCCTTCTTCGACTGTAGATAAAGATATTGATGATTGATTCTTGCTTAGCCAAGATACTAAAAACTCACCCAATTAGAACACTGCTCCACTGGTGCTTTGTCGGTCTTCAATGTAACCTTCCCAATCTGCATCTATGTAGGCAATAAGTGATAGATCCTTTCCTTTTGGATACCATAATCCAAACTCTTTTGTTTCTTTGAGATATCTGAAAATCCTCTTCACTGCTAATACATGTGATTGCTTTGGTGATTCTTGAAATCATGCCACCTGTCCAATTGCCTGCATTACATTTGGTCTAGATTTTTTCACATATAGTAAGCTACCAATCATTGACTTTCATTGCCTCTATTCTGTAGAGTTTGAATCATCATATTTGCTCAACTTGCAACTGGTTTTCATATGAGTGCTAACTGACTTGCAATCTTCCATTCCGAACCTCTTTAGCATTTCTCTGATATACTTAGTTTGAGAAATAAAAATTCCTTGGTTTCTTTGAGGTATCTAAAGACCCAGAAAGAAGGATAGTTCTTCAAGTAATGACATTTCAAATTTATTTTGCATATCCTTTGCAAATTTATGGCTTAACCTTTCATGAGTACTTCCAAAAATAATATCATCAACATAAACTTCAATTAATAAAATACTATCCTGAGTTACCTTGATGTAGAGGTTGTTGTCTACACTTCCTTTTCTAAATCCTTCCTGTTGTAAATATTTATCCAGTCTAGAGTACCATGCTTTATGAGCCTGTTTTAGACCATACAAGGCCTTCTTCAACTTACACACATAATATGCATTCTATGACAACTGAAATCCTTCTGGTTGTTCAATGTAGACTTCTTCTTCAAGTTCCCTCTTCAGAAAAGATGATTTCATGTCATCTGATACACTTTAATATTCTTGGAGCATGCATAAGATAAAAGCAATCAGATTGATTCCATTCTAGAAACTGGGGAAAATGTCTCTTCAAAGTCGATTCCTTCATCTTTTGCATATCCTTTACATACCAATCTAGATTTGTTCCTTGTAACTTGTCCATCTTCATTTAGTTTATTTCTGAAAACCCACTTTGTGTCAATCACATTCTTATTCTTTGGTCTTGGAACCAATTACCAAGTGTCATTCTTCTTTGTTTGATCCAATTCTTCATCCATGGCCTTATTCCAGAATTCATCCTTGCTGGCCTCTTCAAAACTGCTTGGTTCAATCGTAGATAAGAGTGCTAGGTTTGTTTGTTCTGGTGAATGAATTATTCTTCTATTCTCAATTCCTGCATCTTTGTTTCCGATAATATGATCTGAAGGATGATTCTTCTATACTCGTTTTCTAGGTGTCTTTGGAGACACTTGTTGAACTTTCTCTTCTACTTCTATTTGATCCTCTTCATCTTCCCCTTTGACTTCTTCTTCATCTTCTTGTTCTTCTTCATAAAGTTGTTCCATTGATTCATTTTCTTCTTCCTTTAATTATCGTCCACGTGTGTCATCAATTGTTACATTGATGTTTTCCACAATTTTGTTCAACCTCAGATTGTAACACTTGTATGCTTTCCTTGTACTTGAGTATCCAACCAGTACTCGTTTTTCCACATGAGAGTCAAACTTTTCCATTCTTCCATCTTCTCTTTTTATGTAGCATTTTCTTCCAAAAACTTTGAGGTGCTTCATATTTGTTGGTATTCCTTTCCATAGCTCGTAGGCAGTTTTGTCATTATTGTTTATGAGAATTACTCTGTTTTGAATGTGAACTGTTGTATGCACTGCATGCATCCAAAAAATGTCTATCAATTTTGAATCCATTAGCATTGTTCGAGCCATTTTCTGTATTGTCCTATTCTTTCTTTCAATAACTCCATTCTATTGAGGTTTCCTAGCAACGAAGAATTTCCTTTTTATGCCATGCTTGTTGCAGTAGTCCATAAATTCCTTTGAAGTGAAATCTCCTCCATTATCAGATATCAAACATTTTATTTTTGAATACATTTCATTTTCAACCATTTCATTGTAGACCTTCAAGTTTTCAAAATCTTTTGACTTATTCCTGAGAAAGAAAACTGCAGTCATTCTTGTATAATCATCAAATAATAACATAAAGTATTTATCACCTTGTAAACCCTTTATTGTAATTGGTCCAACTAGATTAGTATCCATGATTTCCATTGGTATTTTCATTGAATATTCCTTTGATTTGAACCTTGTCTTTGTTTTTTTTCCTTGTTGACAATGCTTGCATAAAGTGTTGGTTGGTTTAGTGATCTGAGGAATTTCTCTAACTGCTTCCTTTTTACTGACTTTGACAAGGTTATCAAAGTGTATGTTACCCATTCTTCTATGCCATAGCCAACTTTCATCTTCCTTTCCTAGAAAACTCTTTTCATTTCCAATTTCACTTAATACATATATGTTGATTGAAGTTCTTGCAACTATTGCAATCAATTTTCCTGAACCTTCTTTTCTTATATCACACTTCTGTGAATCAAAAATAATTTTACAACCTTGGTCACACATTTGACTTACACTTAGAATATTATGTTTCATATCTTATACTAGTATAACATTTTCTGCCTTGGTATTCTTGTTTCCAATTCTGACTATGCCTTTTCCAATGATTTTATCTTAATCATCATTTCCGAAGGAGACTGATCCATCTATTTCCTTTCTTAATGTAAGAAACTTGTCTTTATCACTTGTCATGTGTTTTGAACAACCACTGTCAATATACCAACCACATTTCTTCTTCTTAGCTTGTAGAGCGAGTGTGAATTCTTCATTGCTATATTGATTCTTCTTTCTTACCCATGTTCTCTTATGAGGTTCCTGTCTGTGGCTATTGTAGTTCTGTTGTGGTTCTCTAGGAGGGACTACCATTCTACAATTTTTGGTGATGTGTCCAAAGTTGTTGCACTTGTAGCATTCCACTTCAGTGCTCAATTATTCAAACCTATTGTAGCTTCTTCTTTGTGTTTCAATAGGCCTTCTTGGATAACCATTTTGTGTATGACTTTCAAAGTTGTTTATGTTCCTCCTATTAGCTCTGCAATTTATATCTTTATGTCCAAAATTATTGCATTCATAACATAAACCAAAAAAGATAGTTTGATACATGGGATTTGAATATCTTTTGAAAATAGTTACTTGTATGAATCCTTCTTCTTCCTGAGGCCTATTTTTTTCTGTCGTTCATTGATTTTGAAATCTGAATATTCTTAGTGGAGGAGTGTCCTTGTAATATTCCTTGTCGGTATTCCTATCCTCTTTGATTGTTTCTGCATAACTTTTTGGATATGTTTCTTGTTCTATTGTTTTGGAGATTGATCCATTTTCTGTCTGATTGTATCCAAGTCGGGACTTATCATGATGAATCTTTTGACTACTGATAATTTCATCCAAAATGTTTGAGTTTCTTTGCATATTTCTCTTTTGAATATCCTTTCTCAATGTGAAAATCTCTGCTTCCAAATTTTCAATGATCCTATCTCTTTATTCAAGTTGTTCTTTGAGTGCTTCTTCAACTATTTTATCTTCTTCTATTTGAACCTTCAATTTCATGATCATTTTTTCTAGTTCTTGATTGTCTTCTTTATTGTCTAGTCTTGTTTGTAGCTTCTTGTTTTTATTCTTTTCTCTTCTTATAACTTCTATGACACTCAACAATTATTCTCAGTTGTCAACTTTTGCTTCTTCATATTATTCTTTGATGTCTTCTTTATCAGAGTCTTCTACTACCATGAATACAACTCTTTTGGTCTCACTGTCACTGACTTCATCTTCATCTGATGAGGAGATGTCTTCTTTGGTGCATAAGATTTTCTTGAAAGCTTTCTTTTTGGTTCTTTTGTCTTTATATCTTTGTTTTCTATTTGATTAATCTTTATTATTCCTATTATTTTTATTATGGGGAAATTTGTTAGAAAAATGACCAATACCATCAAAATTAAAACAACTCAATGGAAGTTTACCTTTATATCTGTCGTTGGTTCCCTTGTTCAATATTCTAACAAATTTAGCCACTTCTTCTTCATCATCTTCTGAGAAGTCATTGTTGCTGCTATGTTCCTTTTGCTTTCCCTTTTTCTTTGACCTTTTGGATTCTTTGAAAGTTGCTTCTTTTATATCTAGATTTTACTGTTTAATTCTCATTTCATATACTATGAAGATTCCATGTAGTTTGTCTATGGTTATTGAGTCTAGATCTGTTCTTTCTTCTAGTGATGATATCTTAGGATCAAATATCATAGGAAGAGATCTAAGTACCTTTTGAATAATTACAAATTCTTCAATTTCTTCTCCCAATCATATGATTGCATTCACTATTTTATCGAATCGTAAGAAGTAAGCTACAATATTCTCATCTTCCTTCATCTTTAGTTATTCGAATTGAACTTTGTAAGTTTGAAGTTTTGCTGCTTTGACTTTTGAATATCCTTCATAAATATTTTAAAGTTTGTCCCAAATCTCTTTAGCAGATTTACAATGTACAACTTTGGTATATACCAATTCACCAAGACCATTAAGAAGTGCATTTGTGGCTTTGGAATTATTTTGACTAAGTTTCATTTCTTTTTCACTTGTTGGCGAAACTGCTAGTTCTTTTTATCCATCTACTATTGATTGCCAAATTTAAAATCCTTGTGTCTGTATATATGTTTTCATCCTTCTGCTCTAGAATGCATACTTCTTTCCATCAAACTGTGGTATTATGTTTTTGTACATGTTGTTTCTCTCCATGATCTACCTTTCCATGGTTAAACTGATTTCTAAAGGAACCTTCTCTTATACCAATTGTTGGATTATTGAGAGGGGGGTGAATCAGTAATGGAACAATTTAATCCTTTTTAACCATAAAATGAAAGTGTTATATCAATGTAGCATTATCATCCAATAGTTTTAGAGTAAATAAAGAATGAACAAATGAGAAATCATACACATACACAATGCACCAATGTTTTTACATGGAAACCCAAAGTGGGAGAAAACTAAAGAATGTTTTTTCTTATATGTCTTTAAGAATTACATTCATTGGAAGAACAAACCTCCTTTATTTTCCAACTGCAACTGGAAGGAGGCTCCAACCCCTTGGTTTCTTAGTCTACAACCTGAGGGAAGCTCCAACTCCCCAATTCTTTGGCTACAACCCGAATGAGGCTACCACCCCCTATGTTCTCTGGCTACAACCACTTGTCCTTGCCCCGTCCAACCACATTGTCATAGAAGTAGAATGATGAAACCAATATCACACTATCACTATGAGATGTATTGTTGTAAACTTGTACCAATCCACCAACACCAAACAACCTATAACAACTCGTACCAAACACCCTATAATCAGCTTGTACCATAAACAAGTGCATCAAGCATGCACTAACATGTACCTCAACCTATACCATCAATGAGTGCATCAAACATGCACCAAATATGTACCAATCATGCATCAAATACACATAAACTATGAATCATCAAGATTTACCAACATCATTAACTATACACCACATGTATGTGCCAACTCAATAATGACTTGTCTAACCATGTACCGAACATGTACCTCAACCAAAATCCCTGATGAATTTCATCATCCAAATTTGATTTGTAACTCTATAATAGACCTGGTGTGTATGACCACATACCTGCAAAACTTACTTAACTTTAACAACAAGAGACTAGCATTTTCATCAAACTTTATTTTAGTCTCACATGACTAAATTTGGATTAGTCAACAACCCTAACTTGAAATGATCATAACTATGTACCTGTAATAAATAAAGATATGAAACTAGTACACAATTTTCTTCAATGTCTTTTATGCAATTCCTCCAGGTTTCACTACTTGGAACCTCTGAGAAAAGGAGTTATAGAAAAAATGACATACCTTTTTGAATTGTGGTTTATTCTAGAGAGATAACTTGTAGAGTGTGCCCCGCACAGAATATTTGTTGTATGGATATGAAAATGGTACAAAACATACTACATACTGTACTCTAACCAATACATCTGGTCTTACTGAATTTGGATCTGTTATCAATAAGTTATGACATTTTTACTCGAAACACCTGTTTTAGACTAGTTTCAAGATTAGCCACAACCCCTATTTTCCACAGAGTATAACGCAAAAAATACAATGACCCACAAGATGGAATTTTTATCACAACTATCTAGGAAAAAAAGTATTACGGAAATGGTGAGATGACCTGTAAATAACATACCTTAGAAAGCATCATCAAAAGAATCTATCCTCCCTAAATGGTATCATGACCCATGCACACATAAGTGGATCAAATCCCACCCCCATGTCCTTCAACTTTTAAAGTCCCCGAGGTGTAGGAAAATCGGTGACAGAGTGTGTTATTAAGTCACTCTGTGTTGTTAAAGTCACCAGTTCGAAACCTACGGAGACAAAAAATCCAACCATGTTAAGGGTTGGTGTGGCTCAGGCCGGTTGCAATCCCCAGGTGATTTAACAAACAAACAAACAAAAAATTGTCCTCCCTTGAATTTCAGTCTTCTTTACTTCACCTTCCCTCTGGAATTCAACTTATATATATACTTTGGTTACCTCAGTCACTTGTAGATATTCAATATGCTCAAGTGTATCTAAAATGAGAGACCCTTGCCTCTTATTTATACTTTTATGTAGCTTCCTCAAGGGATTACCTTATAACCATCTTAAACCATTTTCTTTATTTTAGGGATAACCCACTTCTAACCACTTGTCCACCTAGTAATTTCTTCATTAAATTTATTATTTAAATAATTTATTTTGTATCNCATCACTTCACTTTATTATTTAAATAATTTCTTCTTTGTGACCACTTTGACTACTTTGACCTTTTGGGGCTTCTAGATGACTCATGAGGGTTCTCCAACTTCACATGGTCATAACTCTCTAACCGTGAGGAGTTCTGTGATGTTCCACATACCACCGGAAATGTCATGACATGTACTATCCATCTAGAATAGTATTACCTTCAAATATATTAAAACACATACCATTATACATCAAACAAACTTGGGCCCATTACCCAAACCTTTGTTCTACTAGAATTCACTATCGGACTTTCTTCAAGGGTTGACATCAATGACAACCAACCTAAATAATCAACAAGTGATTCTTAATCAAGCAATTATAAAATTTAATGTGATAACAAGATCTCATATTAAAGTTATAAATTGCTCCAAAAAGTGCAAAGGTGATGACGCACGCTCCCTCCACAACCCGCAGGTCGAAAGGTCCACGTCAACACAGGATATTTCCCTTTACACTGGCCCGAAGAGATTTCAGAATGGATCTTCTATTTCCCTTTTAGGAAATCTGCACCCACAGTCAATTTTAGAAATTCCCCTTTTGCTTCAGGAAATTGGACTTCGCCCCGTCGTGAATCCGTTGGTCACGTGCTTGTCTTTCAGATCTCCGAAACCCGAAAAAAGTCAATGCTGACCCTTCCTCTTTCTCTTTTGGACTTTTCCTTATCGCGATTTCAGCGGTCGCTGTGTCAAGCAACTTGTCCCCGCGATTCCTGAAACCCGATGTTTCAAAATTCTGACATGCTCGTGAAGCTGTCCTTTCAACGCCCCTTTACTCCATTGGGACTCCAGACTTCGCAATATCGCGAATCCTAATGAAAATGTTTCGGGACTTCACGCCACGAAATCTCGAAATGGTCAATGGAGTTGGCCCCATGTCAATAGTGCGCCACCCGTCCACTCGCTGACTCCTCTATGTCCCACACAAATCCTTTAGCTTTTCGGGGCTTCGCGGTTCATGATTTCGCGATTCCCGTTGCAAAGTTTATGGAACTTCAACTCTCGAAATCTCGATATAGGTATCCACGTGTAAATCCAATGGCCCTTGTGGCTTGGATCTACGACCCTACTCCTCCTGAGCTTAAAACATTTCGGGAATACTTGCCATATCTCCCCTGCTCCTCCGTGAGATCTAACGGCTCATGGGACTTTGCAAATTCTCTTCAGAGAATTCTGACCGTCTGTTCTTCCTCTGAGAATCTGTCCTCCTGCGGCCTCTCATTGCTACAATTTCCTTAAACCTCTTAAGGTACTTGTCTCGTGCCTTCCTCCAACTCCTTTGAAGGTTCAAATCCTTATGAGCTTTCCATAGCTCTGCGTCTTTTAGAAAAACCCATTGCACACACTCATTGCGGTAGACTTTCAAACACTCTAGGTGTTGGAATCCTTCGACTCTATGCACACCTACAACAACAGTCTCCAAATACTTCACTTAGGTTCACAACCCCGAGGCTTCACTCGGCCTGCACACTCCTTGCATGGCTCCTGTGCCAAACTACACTTCTATGGAGATGAGAACAAAAGCTTTCTTTCCCGAGCTTTCAGAGGCACACCTCTGAACACCTTGTCGACGCACTCCTTGTGGACAATTCAACTGCACTCCTTGCAGGAACTCTTGCTCAGACAGAGAAACAATTGAAACTCATTCCTCCCCTCTTTCCTCTCAGATTTCAAACATTCAACAAGAAATCATTCATACATAGCATAAAAGCAATTGCATGATAGAAAGAGTAAAACATTAATGAGCATAACATTCAAAGATGCATACACAAAGAATATATGAACACCATGAGTCTGAAGCAAAACCTTCTTGAATTAATTCAGAACTTCTATACATGGAGTCTACTACACAACTCTTTGATTCCCTTCTATGCTCCCTCTAATAATGTTACAATACACAATGAGGGTGTCTATATCCCGTTTCCCTCTTGTGCTCAAAAAATGTCTAATCTAACATTCAATTCTACCTACTTGCATTAACTACTATAAATGCCTTCTACCTACTAAGGACGAGAGCAAATCGCTCAAGGTACGTTTACATTTTATAAGTGTGCTTCTTCTTAATGGATTCATTTAAGATCGCGCAATAACTTCAAGGTGATTTCAAAATTTGTGTTGGGCGCTTTTCCAACTGTCCGTTGTCTCCGTGTTGGCTCACTTGAGATGCTCCTGCATCATACTCCTCGGCTTGAAAATTTTCATGGGCTCCTATCCATGAGCTCGTGCACGTTGTGTCCATGCCTCTGTATCTCTGCTTCGTTCTCCTAGCTAGCATCTTCAACTGGATGGTCCTTCCACTTTACCAAATATTCAAAGTATTTCTTTCTCCTGGTCTTTTTACTGACCCTCTTGTCCAGTATGCGCTCCATCTGTGGCTAATCTGCAACTAGCATCTACTTTGTCCATTGGATTACTGGTTGTTCATCTTCTGTCTCTACTTCCTCAGCCTTATATGGGTACAAATCTGAGATATTGAATATCGGAGAAACTCCGATCCCATCGGGTAATTCAATCTCGTAAGCATTCGCCCCAAATTTCCTCAAGACCCTAGATGGTCCGATTTTCTTCATCTTCAACTTATTATATGTTCCTCTCGGGAACCTTTCTTTTCTCAAATGTTCCAGAATCAAGTCACCAACCTCAAATTGAAGTTGTCTCTTGTGTTGATCGTCTTTGCGCTAATATTCCTGGCTTGAATTTTGCAATCGCTCCTTCACCTGGCTGTGAAGTTTCCTCATCGCCTTTACGAAATCTTCTGCACTAGCGCTCCTAATCACAGTCTGTTTTGAATCTCTCAGTTCAAAAATTCCTTTCGGCTACATGCCATAGACAATCTGAAATGGACTCTTCCCTGTGCTCCTGTTAACCGAATCGTTATAAGCAAATTTTTCCTATGGTAATATGTTGTCCCACTGGCTGTGGTGTTCTATCACCAGGCTTCTCAGCATGTCTCCCAGACTTCTGTTTACCACTTCTATCTATCCATCCGTCTGAGGATGATAAGCCGAACTAAATGATAAGTTAGTCCCTAGCTTCTTCCATAAGGTTCTCCAAAAGTGCCTTATGAACTTGGTGTCTCGATCCAAAACTATGCTTCTTGGTAAGCCATGAAGTCGAATGACTTCTTTGAAAAATAGTTTTGTGATGTGAGTTGCGTCACTGGTCTTCTGACATGGAATGAAGTGTGCCATCTTGGAAAATATATCCACCACCACAAAGATTGAGTCAAATCCTCTTGGTGTTCTTGGCAACCCCAATACAAAATCCATGCTAATTGCATCCCACAACCTTTCTAGTATGGGAAATGGTTGATAAAACCCTTCATTCTATCTTCTTCCCTTCGAATGCCGGAGAATTCTACATCTGTCCATGAATCTCTTGACATCTTCTCGCATTCCCTGCCAAAAATATGACTCATTCAATTTTGCGAACGTCTTGTCGTGACCAAAGTGCCCTGCCAATCCTCCGTTGTGCTTCTCCTTCAGCAAATTCTCCCTCATGGAGCATTTCAGAATACATAATTGATTACCTCTAAACAATAATCCTTCCTAGATCATGTACTCTACCCATCGGCTTCTATCTCTGAGAATTGGATTCTCAGCTGCTTCATACGCCTCCTTAAAATCTGGATCATCTCTATACATGTCCCTGAGATCATCAAAGCCCAACGTTTTGACTTTGAACTCCTGCAACAGCAAACACTTCCTGCTCAAAGCATCAACCACTTTGTTAGCAGTACCCGAAATATGCTTAATCACAAAAGTAAAATTTTGCATGTACTCAACCCATTTAACATGTCTCTGATTCAACTTTTCCTGTTGAGTCACAAACTACAATGCATGATTGTCACTGTATAAGACAAACTCTTTCGGGATCAAGTAATGTCTCCATTTCTTCAATGCATGTATGATAGCATAGAACTCCTTATCATAAGTGGAGTATTTCACTTTCGCTTCATTCAACTTCTCGCTAAAGTATGCTATTGGTCTGTCTTCCTGACTCAAGATTTCCCCTATTGCAAATCCACTCACATCGCATTTCACTTGAAATGCCTTTTGGAAATCCGGCAACACTAAAACTGGTTGTTCTGTAATCTTCCTCTTTAATAGGTTAAAACTCTTTTTAGCCTCTTCTGTCCAGTGAAAATACTTGTGTCTTTTCTTCACTGTATCCATCATTGGTGCACTAATTCCACTGAAATTTCTGATGAATTTTCGGTAGAAACTAGCCAATCCATGAAAACTTCTCACCTCAAAGATATTCTTTGGTGATGGCCAAATCTTGATTACCTCCACCTTATCTGGATCCAACCTCAACTCATCTGCAGAAATAACAAATCCCAAGTAGATGAGATCTGTCTTCATGAATGAGGATTTCTTCATGTTTATCAATAGATTCTCCTATTGTAACCTCTGCATCACTGTAGCCAAATGCTTCAGATGCTCTGCCACTATTTTACTGAAAACCAGTATGTCATATAAATACACAATAACAAATTTTCCGATGAACTCCCTTAGGACTTTGTTCATCAACCTCATGAAGGTAATCGACACATTTGTTAATCCAAATGGCATAACAAGCCATTCATACAACCCTTCGTTGGTTTTGAATGCTGTCTTCCACTCATCACCTTCTCTCATGCAGATTTGGTGATAACCACTTTTCAAATCAATCTTTGAAAAATACTTTTCTCCACTCAAGAAATCCATCAGATCATCCATCCTTGGCAATGGAAATATGTACCTGATGGTTATCTTGTTAATCGTCCTCGAGTCAGTACACATTCTCCAGCCTCTGTCTTTCTTCGGACTGAGTACTGTCAGAACAACACACAGACTCAAGCTTTCCCTGACCAAACCTTTGTCCAACAAATCCTGGACTTGTCTTTTAATCTCTTCATTCTCTTGCGGCATCAATCTGTACGCTACTTTGTTTGGAAAACTGGCTCCTAATATGAGATCAATATAATGATTCACACTTCTAATCGGTGGCAACGAACAAAGTAGTTCATCCACTACTATGTCATCGAACTCTTCCAATAGTTCCTGAACTTCTTCTGGTAAATCATCCACCCTTGTGCTGGTCAAAATAGTTTTCGGTTTTCTGACCACAATGAATTGTGGTTCTTCCTTCTTCTTAACTTCCGTAAGAAGTTCCTTCCCACTCATGAGAAGTACAGTGTTTCTTACTTCCGGTTTC
>SNQJ01S0015525.1:40286-50408 GCA_010110895.2 Picea sitchensis
ATGGTCTACCCAACAATAGATGACAAACATCCATAGGAATAACATCACATAATATCTTATCATTATATCCTCCTATCTTAAATTCAACTAATCACTGTTTAGTCACCCTTACCTGATGTCCTTTTTGTAGCCATGAAACTCTGTATGGGCTTGGATGATCGATCGTCTCCAGCTCCATCTTTTCTACCATCTCCCTAGAAACGAGATTATCTGTGCTACCACTATCCACGATGACCTTGCATACCCTGTCCTTGGTATTGCAAGCAGTCTGGAAAATTTTGGTCCTTTGGACTGAACCCTCCACCTCCTTCTCTAGTGTCAAAAGGACTTTTCGCATCATCAGCGATCTTCTGCCTTCAACATCCTCTGCCTCAACATCTCGCCCCTGTGGCTCGGCGATGTGAGGTTCTCCACTTTCTTTCTTTTTATCTGGACAATCGTAAGACTTGTGCCCATTCTTTCCACATGTGAAGCATGTGATTACTCCACCTATTCCTCTTCCTCTACCCCTAGTACGAGGAAAAGTGTTATTGTTAGCATAATCTCCTCTCTGCTCAATATGTTTCCCTCATTGTTCAGCATATTTCCCTCTCTGTGAGCTTCCACCTCTCTCAGTTCGAGTCTGAGGTTTCTTCCAATCCTCCTTGGGCTTCTGATATTTGTCTTGGGAAACTGATTTGCCTCTGGGCTGACTTATGCCTCAACCTCTTTGACCTTGATTTTGGCTCAACTTCTCTTCAGCTTTCAGAGCCATCTGATAAGCATCTTCCATTGCTCGGATGGTTACCATGCTCATCTCATCCTGAATGTCATATCTCAGACCATTCATGTATCTGGAAACTTTTTCATCATCGCTCTCTCGATGACCTACCCTGATGTTCATCTTATAGAATTCTTCAGTGTATTCTTTCACTGTCATCAGCTTCTGTCTCAGGTTTTCATCCTCCTGAATAGAGAAATTTGATAATCCCTGGGGACGAATTTCGCCTTCATCTTCGCGATCATTCTATCCCATATTTTGATCTTCTGCTTGCCTTTGCAACATCTGTCAGCTTGTAGTTCATCCCACCACAATGCTGCATGTCCCCTCAATCTTGTGACAACATGCTTGACCTTTTTGTCCTCTTTGACATCTTCATAGTCAAAGTATGTGTCCAGAGCTCTAATCCAGTCTAGAAGATCCTCTGCATCCAGATTCCCCTCATAAACTAGAATGTCCATTTTCGCTCTTACACCCATTCTTACAATAGCTCTGATCAAACGTTCGTTTGCTGCATCTTCAGCTGCAACTTCTACTTCACGTTCAGCTTCATCTTCACTTTGAAAATCACTAAGATCCCCCGCACTGACTGCGCGTCTTTGTGCTGTCTCCATGTCTTCGAGTCTAGCTTGTAGATCATGCATTTCTTTCTCCANCTTCTCAGCATTTCCCTATCCTCTAGTGGATCAGGTGTTTGTCTATCCCTTCTCCTTGGCGGCATGGTAAATTTTCTTTTCTCTGCTATAGAAAGAAAAGAACCTTTATGTGCTCTGATACCTGAGATGATGACGCACACTCCCTCCACAACCCGCAGGTCGGAAGGTCCACGTCAACACTGGATCTTTCCCTTTACACTGGCCCGAAGAGATTTCATAATGGCTCTTCTATTTCCCTTTTGGGAAATCTGCACCCACAGTCAATTTTAGAAATTCCCCTTTTGCTTTGGGAAATCGGACTTCGCCCCTTCGCGAATCCGTTGGTCATGCGCTTGTATTTCATATCTCTGAAACCCGAAAACAGTCAACGCTGACCCTTCCTCTTTCTCTTTTAGAATTTTCCTTATCGTGATTTCTGCGGTCGCGGTGTCAAGCAACTTGTCCCCGCGATTCCTGAAACTCAATGTTCTGAAATTCTGACACGGTCATGAAGCTGTCCTTTCAACGCCCCTTTACTCTGTTGGGACTCCGGACTTCGCGATATCGCGAATCCTAATGCAAATGTTTCGGGACTTCACCCCACGAAACCCTGAAATGGTCAACGGAGTTGGCCCCATGTCAATAGTGCACCACCTGTCCACTCGCTGACTCCTCTATGTCCCACACAAATCCTTTTAGCTTTTCGGGGCTTCACGGTTCGTGATTTCGCGATTCTTGTTGCAAAGTTTATGGAACTTCAACTCTTGAAATCCTGATATAGATATCCACGTGTAAATCCAACGGCCCTTGTGGCTTGGATCTATGGCCCTACTCCTCCTAAGCTTAGAACCTTTCGAGAATACTCGTCGTATCTCCCCTGCTCCTCCGTGAGATATAACGGCTCACGGGACTTCGCGAATTCTCTTCAGAGAATTTCGACCGTCCATTCTTCCTCTGAGAATCTATCCTCCTACGGCCCCTCGTTGCTACACTTTCCTTCAACCTCTTAAGGTACTTGTCTCGTGCCTTCCTCCAACTCCTTCAAAGGTTCAAATCCTTCTAAGCTTTCCACAGCTCTACGTCTTTTAGAAAAACCCCTTTCATGCACTCCTTGCGATAGACTTTCAAACACTCCAGGTGTTGGAATCCTTCGACTCTATGCACACTTGCAACAACAGTCTCCAAATATTTCACTTAGGTTCGCAACCCTGAGGCTTCACTCGGCCTGCACACTCCTTGCACGGCTCCTGTGCCAAACTGCACTTCTGTGGAGATGAGAACAAAAGCTTTCTCTCCTGAGCTTTTAGAGACACACCTCTGAACACCTTGTCGATGCACTCCTTGCGAACAATTCAACTGCACTCCTTGCAGGAACTCTTGCTTAGATAGAGAAACAATTGAAACTCATTCCTCGCCTCTTTCCTCTCAGATTTCAAACATTCAACAAGAAATCATTCATACATAGCATAAAAGCAATCGCATGACAGAAAGAGTAAAACATTCATGAGCATAACATTCAAAGATGCATACACAGAGAATATATTGACACCATGAGTCTGAATCACAACCTTCTTGAATTAATTCAGAACTTCTATACATGGAGTCCTCTACGCAACTCTTTGCTTCCCTTCTATGCTCCCTCTAATAATGTTACAATACACAATGAGGGTGTCTATATCGTTTCCCTCTTGCGCTCTAAAACTGTCTAATCTAACATTCAATTCTACCTACTTGCATTAACTACTATAAATGCCTTCTACCTACTAAGGACGAGAGCAAATCGCTCAAGGTTCGTTTACATTTTATAAGTGCGCTTCTTCTAAATGGCTTCATTTAAGATCGCGCAATAACTTCAAGGTGATTTCAAAATTTGTGCTGGGCACTTTTCCAGCTGTCCGTTGTCTCCGCACTGGCTCGCTTGAGATGCTCCTGCATCAAAAGGTACATTGATAGAATGGGTAGTAAAATCAAAAAGGTCCAAAATATTTCTTGGAAACCAAAATATCCAAAATAAATGATATATATTTCAATGTTAATTCCTATGGATTGACGTTTGATCTCATATGTAGATTCAAAAACCTATTGTTGTGTTCTCATAACCTTAAATTGCACATAATGAATATACAAGATAATATGATAATAACGATGGAGGTAACACATCTACATTCCCGATATGAAAAATATTTGATTGTCTATATAATTAATGGGTATTGACCTCCTATATCGACATTGTTTAACTAGGTTCAATCAACTTGAACAAAGAAATGTGAGATCTCTTTGTTCTCCAAGGACCTTTTTATTTTTGAATTATATGATCATGTTGATTATCAACAAGTGTTTGAGGACGGTCCCTAGTTTTGGGGAAGTGGGGGAATTTTTATAACCCCTTTGTTCCGTGAAGTTGATCTTGAGACTATGTTAATTATTAGAATGCTAGCTTAGGTTTGTCTTCCCAATTTGCCATTACATTTCTAGTATTTATCAGTTTTTGAGGATATTGGGAATGCTTTGGGAACTTACATAACATAAGATGTTCATAGAGTTGTAGAAAGTTTATGCACATATGTAGACATTTGTGTTGAGATAGACCTTAGTAAGGGTCTATCTCAACACACATTTGTGTTGAGATAGACCTTATATTATGAGAACACAACATTCAGATGCAAGATATGTCATCTTTTAGGACATTTACACGATACTTGTCTCCATGCTTGAGTTCATTCTCCCAGGAAAAAAAGAACCAAATCAAAACCAATGATATGAATTTTTTGGGAGGAATCTAGCTCATATATTGAATTTGATAAGAATGAGGTAAAACAATACTTGTAAGAATTGATCGAGAAATCCACCTCTTTCATAGAGAATAAAGTATAAGAAATAGACACAAGACTTTCCTCCTCGAGGGAAGTCATGGTAGTTAATTCTCCATTAGGTGGAACAAAAAGACATTATGAAACTAAAAGAAATTGGGTCTTTCTAAGAACTTCAATCTTTTTCCTGATGATTCATACTCAGTTATCATGGTTCCTACTTAAAATGAGTGACAAGAAATTAAAAAGAAGAAGGGGAAAAATTGAAAGTTTGAGAATGATTTTGTAAATGAAGATAAATAAAATGTATATTGCTAAGGTAAATTTAATCTTGTAAGTGTAATATATATATATATACTTTTGTAAAAGTAATATGTACATATATTTTTTTTTTTTATATCATGTTTTAAATTTTTGAAGAATGTAATTTTCATTTTATAATAAAATATGAATAATTTTTTTTTTCTAAAAAATAATTGTTTACGTATTCAATATATTTATTTTTAATATGTCTAATTCTAAAGTTATAGAATATCTTAATTCAATAAACCAATTCTGTTTACTTAAAATACTTTTTAATTATTAATAAGAAATTACTTGAATTAGTTAAATCTTGAAAAAAAGAGTTACTCAAAATTTGTTGATTTTTTACTTTTTCATTTTACAAGAATCAAGATTTAATACATTTTTAAGTTTAATGCGAATCATATTTTAGAAGATTTAATACATTAAGTTGAATACAAAATTCTTATATTAAGTAATTTTTTATTTAATAAATTATCATTATTTTTATTTAAGTTTTTGTGTAAAGTATAAAAAAAAATTAATTTTTTATTTTGATTTTTTTAACATTGATTTTTACTAGTAATATTCTAATTCAGATAAAAAAAGTTTAAGTGGAATACATTAATTATTAATAAGAAAGAAAATAGATGAATTAGTGAAATATTAAAATAAAAAATGTCAAAATTTGTTGATTTTTGAGTTGGTCATTTTAAGAGAATCAAGATTTAATACATTTTTAAGATTTAAATGACAATTTGAGTTGGTCATTTTATGAGAATCAAGATTTAATAATTTTTAAGTTTTAAATGACAAAATTCCTATATTAAATTACTTTTTATTTAATATATCACCATTATTTTTATTTAAGTTTTTTAGGAAGCATAAAAAAAATTCAAATCTTTTAACTTGAAAGATCATTTTTAGCTTTTCCTCAAATGAACATCATGAAGCGCTTGAGCATTCATAGGAAGTTGTTGATTCAAGTAATGTTTAGGTTAAAAAAAACTATACCCCTTCCAATGTGATGTATGAATATGAATGTATCATGTTCAAAATGTATGCTTGGTTGAATTATTGTAAAGCCCAATATATAAGGGCTAGCATATAGATTAAAATAGTGTCCTTTCACCTTCTCACCAAAGCGATAAGCCGACAAAATATTAATATTTGTATTATATTAAAATATTAAAATAATAAAAAGTTAAAATGATATTGTTATGAATTTTGTCACACTTCAAAAGTTTATCTTTGCACGTTATTGGTTCACGAAACTAATCATTTATCTTCCACATATTTACAAATGAGTACTTGAAACATTGCCTATTTGTAAATCGCTATACATGTAACCTCAAATGTGCTCAAGTAATGTGCTCAAGTATAGTACGAGGAACAATCCCTCAAACAAGGTAAACATCTTGAAAGCTGGGAAATTAAATATGTCTTTGTAAGTGTGTAGAAAAAGGACAAAATAAGGCAAGAGGGGTCAAAATTGATATCAGAATATGACACGTCAAGTTTCTTTAATAGAGATGTTACATGTTAAGCATCATTCATTAACCAAATCAAGAGCAAGCACTCGGGACACATGAATGTTTTTTTCCAGGTAAAGATTGATGTCCTAATGTTTATATTTGGTAGATTTTATCATTATATCAATCCCTATTTTTTTTCCATTGATTAAATGTTGATATACTCTACTCTTCTATGTCATGGATTTCTAAACAAATACTTAGCAAAATGCATATGAAAAACAAACAATGCAAATGATATTTGCTATGAAATTGCTAGATTTAGGATGTCCATCTTTGCACATTATGAAACTAATTAAAGTGTCTTCCATTTTGTTTGCAAATTAGCACGATGCATTGCATATTTTGTAATCATTGTATGTGTAAACTAAAATGCCTTACCCAAAATTCCATGTTTTTTTGTGATTTATTTATCATGTTTTCCACTTTCAGCAAAATAACTTATTTTTTGGGTGTCATTAATTTTGTTAAAAGCGATGAATATGGCCCAGGTTTGTTTTCCATTCTCCCACCTTCTTTTACAATGGGTTTCATGCCTAGGAAACTAGTGACTATTCCCTTCCACAATAATTATGTTACCAATTGGGGTGCATACTATGTCAAACAATTCCATGGTGGTACAAATCTTGAGCTTCTTCTCAAAAAATATTAAAGTAATTTATTACATATTCCATTTTTTTTCCATATCTCTAGGTCCTTTTATGTTAATTAATCGCATGTATACATAAGTTAGCCATTTTATGTTCATTATATAACAACCTTAGTTAAATAGATGCATAGGAATTATTAATTATAATTAATTTGATAATCTGACTGTCCTAATATGTTTAGTTAAACAATAATTATTTCTTAATAATATTAATTAATTAATTAATTATTAACTACTTGTTCATATCTGTCAATGATTAATTAATTAATTAATTGACTCATTAATTATTTGAGTAATGAATTAAAGGGGTTAATAATTTTAATTTATTTTATTAAATACTTTACATATGCAAGGGGGGAATGAAGCATTAAATTAAGGATAAGATAATAAAGAAGGGGATAGGGTAATAAAGGAGGAGATAAGGAAATTAATGAGAGGGAGGAGAGTCGGTGAAGGGGGAATATGATGGAAGAGTCCTACGGGAAAGGGGAGGATGATTATTTTGGGGAGGAAGGATTTTGAGGGAGCATTTGGAGGGTAGGAGGGTATTTCTGTGGTATATTTTTCTGCGGGATCTTGGCCGGTTTGAGTAGTTTGGTTTTTGGGTTTTCAGGTGAATCATTGTAGGGGGCACCGGGTTGCTGGGGGTTTTGGGCACGGGGGCCAAGATCCCTTTCGATTTCCTAGAGCTAGGGAGCCGAACAGGCTTCTCCTAGCTGGTTGGGAGGTTAGTCGGTTTGGGCAGAGTTGAGTCAGTGCATCAGGCTAGGCAAGACAGCAGGGAAAGGACAACCATATCGGTGGGAATTAGCATCAGAAGTAGGTATTTTATTATTAATTGCTGAGTTATTTTCATGCTATAGATAAATGTTAAATTCTGCTGAAATATTATATGCTTATTTGAAGCTAAATGAATTATTTACGCACTCAAAGAAATTCTATGTTAGAAATGTTATGTGTAGTTGTATGGATTTTATTAGACTTGTTTTTTTCTACTCCTTACACATGGTATCGGAGCCTTGGTTCAAAATCTGGAGCCAAGGGCCTACCCACCTACCCAAACCCTTAATTAGATACAAATCTGGGCCAAGCTCCAGCTCCACCTAAGCTCCACCTAACCTGGAAGCAAAGCACACAAACTTTTTTTTTTATATACACAGATAAAAATATATAAAAAAAAAGAATATAGAAAAAGTAATAAAAACAGGCACACATGTTACACTGCAATCACCAAAAGAAGCACCACATTTCCATCTGTTGTTAATATGTTATTTCTTAGAGACTGCAATGTCAAAGGAAAGAATTTAACCATGCCAAGATGAGAAAATAGATATAATCTACCATAGCTGCAAGGTAATCATCGAAGAAGGAAAAACAAGTAAAAGACATATATTTAGAAGATTAATTCTTAGGTACACATATCACCTTTAACCAAGTAAACAATCCCTAAAATATCATGATAAGGTGGAATAACCTGAGCATAAAACAAATCTAATTCACCTAACATAGCAGAGGATTTCCATAGGAATCGAAAAATATTTATTAACCCTGGGCATCCGTCGAGGATCCTTATGACGTGCAAGGGGATCAAGACACCAAACTATTCTCTCTGTTATTGTTACAACCCATAACAAGAAATTAAAATTTCAGAAGTATAGAAGCATGGCAACGTGAATACCTGAGTGAGTGAGCTAAAATTCAGCAGCAATCAAATTTGAAGGCCATGGATTCAAAACCTGATGATCCACAAGATAGAACTCCTTTTCCCAACGAATCCTTTCTGAACTCTCTTCGCATGGAGGAAGAGCCCACAATGGGCATTTCGATAATAATAAAGAAAGAAAAGATAATAATAAAGAAAGAAAAGAAAAAAAAAGATAATAATAAAGAAAGAAAAAAAATATATATATATAAACCCAAGCACCGAGAGCCATACTCCCATACAGAAGCGCACTATCAGTGGGTTGGAAACGTCACCTCTAGTAGTTATTTCACAGAGATTACACATGGTAGTTATGAAGAGAACCTATAATGCAGTGCAAATGCAGATGCGCTTCATAATGTGCCTCTTAAAGCCACACCAACCTCTATTCCTACCATGATAACCCCTGTTGCTTGGACCTTTTTCCTCCCATTCAGGTTAAGATTTGTTATAATCCCAGTATATACCTGAAGCTAAAGAGGCAGGTATAGATATACTTCGGTGGTTCTGTAATTTTCTGCCATGAGTGGTATTGGGGGCGACATGTCAACATACCCATTGCTACTTGAACTACAATGGTCGTCGACCCTTGTGCCCTCGTCATTCATGGAATTCCCATTCCAGTTCATCCTTGATGTTGGTTGTGTTTAAGTCGTATGCAGAACGCTACAGGCAATTACATCTCCTTCACTAGCAGTCGGTGCATGATGAGCATAACGACATTCATCAACTTCTCTTGTGCAATGACCACGTACTAAATCCCTGCAGATCTCCACTAAGGCATGGTCATTTTCTTCACGGATGACAGAGATCTCAAAACTGGCAGTGGGTGAGGTGGTCCCCGAGGCCCAAGGAAAATATTTGATGGCCTGATCACATCAACTTGATGACCCAAAGGAACAGGTGATGGTCGGATGCCAGCTGCTTCCTGCATGGACATGCGTATTGCTAGGGAAGAATGATAGTAGCGGCATGTTGAGCCTCATGAACAACGATCAAGCAGAGGAATAAAGTGACTGTACTAGAAGAAACTTCCCAGATTTAGTACCAGAAGAGGACGACAACAATGTAGACAGTTGTGCCAGCCCCCAACCCACTTGGCATACTGCCCCTTTTTAGATATATGGCTATCCACCCCACCAGAAACTGCAATCCGGCCTTCACGGTCCTACTCTCGACTTCAGGATTCCTCAAAGATAGCTATGAGACTTACGCGCTAACCAACTGCACCACCGCCTTACAAAATTTATCCAAGACCGAGTGCCCAAGTGCTAGGAATCAAGACACAGGGAGGAGGATCTCACAAGAGGACTCAAAAGGCGCGCACTGTCATTTTTTTTTATTTTTTATTGATAAACCCTAAAAAAAAAAAGAACCTACAAGCCACGGCCAAGAGAAGATCCTGCAAGAGGCATTTTCTCTTGCACTATACGTCAAGCTGAGCGAGCCGAGCACTCAGCCAAGCCAAGACCAAATGCCCAAGCACTGAGCTGAGAAGGAAACCCGTGTTCTCGAATTAGAAAATGCAGGAATGAATTAAGGGTTAGGGTTTGTTTAGGGTTTGTATAGCCTTCTATTTTTACTATTATTTTATTTTAGGTTTGTAAAATTGGGAAAAGAGGGAGGGGGCACGTGGGCCTCATGTGAGGTCCCACGATGCCCCAGGGTTATTCGAGTTTTTTTTTATTATTATTTATTTTTATCTTTTTATTAAAATTAATTAAGATCTGTGTATACAATTTTTTTTTATAT
>SNQJ01S0015525.1:53863-69450 GCA_010110895.2 Picea sitchensis
TCTTTTTAAAATATTTACTTATTTTAAAGTCTGAGGTTTTCATGCAGTTGGTGGATTATTCATGAGATACGTTTCTATTACGTGTTGGTTTTACATGTTGTGTTATCATTTAAGAATTTTCTTTTATGGGTTTTTTGTTATAATTATGTTTGTGAATTATTGTTGTTAGAATTGTATGTATGTTCATATGCAAATAATTATATTTCAATTAAATGTTTATCTGAGAAGAAAATTTTTGTGTGGCATGGCCAATATTGGGGTTGGGGATGCTACAATGTGGTATCAGAGATCTAATTTCGACCCTGAGCCTGCATGGGTTGGATAACATAGTGTTGAAGCATAAATTTGCAGAAATTAAAATTTCAAAGAAAGTCTACAATTTGTTTGATAAAATTATTATAGTGAAATTCGGAAAATTTCACGACTAATTTGAAATAATTGAACCCATGAATCAAAATAATTCTTCAATTAAATCTCTAATTGGGAATTTTTGGGTTTGTAATTGGTCGAATTTTAGAATTGCAGAGCGACCATAGTGAATTTGGACAAAATTAGGCCAAAGCCCCAATTTCTGCAGTGGGATTCATGGAGATTTCGACTTGGGTGAGTTGAATTTCAAGAAAATAAATTAATTTGATGTTTATAGGGATGAATTTGACTATATGTGTCGATATTTGATGATGGTATGATAAAAGAATTATGAAATTGTTCATATTTGGAAAATTTTGGGTATTTTTCGTACAGTGACGTCAAAATTATGTGGGGGCCATGTGTCAGTTGAATTGGTAGAGGGGTGATGTGTAATACCATGGTGACAGGAAAAATATGGTAAGTGATGCAGATTCGTGATGATGAGAACTTGCCTACCTGTAGAACCATGAATCTAAGACCCATGGAACCCTGTTGGCAGGGGGGTGTCTCCTAGTGGTTTTGTAAAACACTTGGGGGGGGTAATGAACCTGGGGACACCATGTCACAGGGCCAAAAACCAAAAATTTCCATTACAGACCCCCTCCTTTTTGTCAATGGTCAGCAGGTTGGGTGGGGGAAATAGAACAATGACTGTTGATCCAGATTGCGACCATTGAGTGGTTCCAAAATCTCCATTTTTGGATCAAACAAGAAAGAAAATCCACAGGCCAGGGATAATGGGAATGGATGGGTCCCACCCATCCCCTTTACTTTTAAAATGATGCCACATGGCATTAGGGATGTGGGGGAATAAAAAATAAAGAATGTGTGCACCCACAGAGGTAAGGAAAGGAGAAAGAGAGGGGATAGAAGGTGATGGAGGGTGACAGGGAAAGGCTAGGTGGGAAAGGAGATGGAATGGAATCACTCTAGGGATTCCAGCCAGACTAGGATGCCAAATTAGTATCCTAGTCATTGGGATTTAAATATATTTCTAAAAAAATAATGAAAACTACCAGAAAAGTTTGGTGTTTGTCAAGTCATTAACTGGGAGGCCATTTTTGGAGGCCTAAACAACATTTTTTGAAAATAAAATTTGTACAAAAGTATATGTCCTTCTAAGATATATATTTTTTGTATCTAAAATGATAGATCTCTAAGAGATATTTCTAATGAGTTAATTTTTTTTTCAAATAGAACATGTATGAGGGAGTTATGGGCCAAATAATGTAGGGTGATTTTTGGGTACTAGTTCACTCTGAGCGCCATAATTTCCTACTCCAGAATCGGATTGGAGCATAGGGGTAGTCTATGGAAATATATTAATCCATAGAATATATACATGTAGTTAAATTAATAATATGGATACCTAAAGGTGCATGGGATAATGTAGAAGGCACCTATAACAATCAAGACTAAAAATATGAATTGTCCTTAAACTTCAATATGATGTAACTAGCAGCCTAGAGCTCTGATGAAAGTGAAACTTGGTTAGGTTGTCTAAAATATGGTAATGAAGGAACCTAGTTTATATCCTATCAAAAATTTGAATGATTAGGTGAAAATATGCACCGAATAGATAAAAATTGTACCTGGTTGGACGATGTGTAGAAGGAGAAAATGGGTAATGATTAAATGGCCATAACTTTCTGTTCAAGACTCAGAACTGAGTAAGAAAGTAATAATTGGAAAGGTATTGGATAGAGGAGTCTATATGTTCACCTAGGAATGTTAATTGGCTATTTAATTTAGAGGAAAATAGAAAGGTTATTTCTAGTGTTTTAAAAGGGAAGAATGGTTCATAATATTAATAGATTTGTTAAACTATTGTGATCTAACAAATCCTATTGCATGCACATTTTGCAGAGTTAAGGAAAATAGATAAGAAATAGATCGATACAAAGAACGAAGGCATGGAATATGCATAGAGAACCTACAACCATGAAGATGAAGTCAAGGGGTTGTGTGTTAGCATGGGTAATGTAGAGACAAATTCAAATGGGCATGGAGAAGAAAAAAGAGAAAGTATGAAATTGGTGGAGACTATAAAGAGTATGAAAAGAGATGTTAAGAGTTATAAATCTGATAATGAAAGGCTTATGAAATCCAAGTATAAAATGTTCGACAACACAGGTATTCCAACAGAAGAAAAACACCTTTAGTAACCACTCACATAACCATATCAAATATCAAAACACCGATGTTTTCACGTGGTAAAACCCATATAGGGAAATATCCACGGCCCCAACGAACGTGACCACTTGGATAAGCTTATTAATGAAAAATAAAAATATTACAGAGATATTTTACAAGAGATTTTCTCACAATCGATCATTGACAAATGACCCTCCATGCTCTTTAAATAGAGATCATGGAACAATCGGGTGTTAATCCATGGATCAATGGCCGTTAAGATTGAGGAGAGTATGAACTGTCAGATCACTCTATGTCGGGAACATATCATGACCATCAGATTTCCCAACTACAAATTCATACTAATGCATACTAAATAAACACAGTAAGAAACACACTTTTACCTAACGACATATTAGACCAAGTAGATATTAGCTAACTCCTAAGTTTATAAATATCCTAACAACCCCCCTTAGGAACAACTTGGGATAGGATTGAAGGATTTACAATGTTGACACAATAGCAGGAGGAAGGAGGCATTAGACCCTATCCCCCCTTAATGAAAAATTCATGAACTCCTAACATAGATCGAAGTTTGGAAAACTTCACTTCTGTAAGAGACTTTGTGAAAATGTTTGCACCTTGATATTTTGTAGGGAAAAAGAGCACTTCAATAACTTGATCATGAATGAGCTTTCTGATGAAGTGCAAGTGTAGCTCAATGTTCTTTCTGTGCTGATGTTGAACTGGGTATTTGGCGATCTTGATGGCACTCTCATTGTTTCACCAAAGGTTGGTCGGATGTTGTTTCTCAAATCCAAAATCTAAAAGGATTTGTCAAAGACACAAGGCTTCTTGACTTGCATTTATCGTTGCTCAATACTCTTCTTCTATTGAATAAAGTTCAATAGCCTATGGTTTCTTATAGGCCCAAGTGACAGGTCTTGAATGAAGGCTAAAAACATAACCTGGAGTAGACATCCGATCATCAGGGTCGTCAGCTCAATCTGAATCAGTGAAACCAACCAATAAAGGAGTTCCCCCTGAATTGTAATGTATCTCAAACTGAACTGTACCATGGACATAGAGAAGTATCCTTTTAGCTACTTTCCAATGGCTTTCATGGGGTGTTTTCATATACTAGGAAACAAGACCAACAACAAAGGAAAGATCAGGATGAGTATTATTCAATTATAAGAGGCTACCAACTAATTGACGGTACATGGTGGCATCAACTTCAGGAGAAGTACAGGTGACAGTAATCTTGAATCCAGACTGGAAGGGAGAAGGGGTTGGTTTACAATCATCCATGTGAAAGCGAAAAACAAGGTCACAAGAATACTTAAAATAAGAAAGAAAAATTCCTTCATTGGTTTGCAAAACTTGGAGGCCAAGGAAATAGTGCAAAAAGCCTAAGTCTGACATTTCAAATTTATTCTTAAGAATGATTTTCACATGGTTTAAAATTTTTGAGTCATTACTAGTAAGGATAAGTTCATCAACATAAAGGACAAGGATTATGATATGGATTCCTACTTTATTGGTATAGACATTATGATCAGAATGGCATTTAGAGAATCCGGTGTCAATAAGAAAGTTGTCCATTTTGGCATTCCAAGCTTGGGGAGCTTGATTAAGACCATAAATATATTTCCTAAGGAGAAAAACAAGGCTAGAGTCATTCTAGACATAGCCAGGAGGTTGTTCCATGTATATTTCTTCTTGCAAATCTCCATGCAAGAAGGAAGATTTAACATACATCTGATGGACCTCCCATTTATGTGAGGCAACAAGGGAAAGAACAAGACGGATGTAATTAATTTTGGCTATAGGGGAAACCGTTTCATTATAGTCAATTCTTTCAATTTGGGAAAATCCTTCGGAAACTAATCAAGCCTTGTGTCTTTCAACACTTCCATCTAATGCACATTTAGTTTTGTAGACCCATTTACATCTGATAAGTTTTCTTCCTTTTGGAAGAGGTACAATATCTCAAGTATCGTTTTCCATTAAAGAATGATACTCTTCATTCATTGTTGTATCCCAATCTGGATGACCTGAATCTTCTACAAATGTCTATGGATCATGATTCTCTAAAACTTGATCAAAAAGAGAAGAGGCTCGTTGGAACTATGAACATGTTCGACGTTGATCTGAAGGATCACCGACAAGACCACCAACTTCTTCTCGTGTTTAACGGACCCATCAAGGAAGTTATGGAACTGGTGTCGGTTCAGGTTCAAAGGACTCATATGGAGGAAGGTGAGCAGACAAAGGTGGATTTTCATCCTCACTGTCATCATCTGAAGAAGAAACTAGAATAGGAACAAAATAAGGCAAAAACACTGAAGATGGATCACAGGCCAAAGAAGGCACAATCGTCGAATTAGGCTCGCATGCCAAGAGAGTGTCATCAAATTTAACGTCTCTTCTAATAATAATTTCATTACAATATGGTTGAACAATTCTATAACCTTTGACATCTTCAGAATAACCAAAAAATATACACTTGTCACTGTCAAGCTGTAATGCTTTCATTTTCTCATCAGGAATGTGAGCCCATGCTATAGTGCCAAATACACGAAAGTGACTTACATCTGGTTTAATTTTAGTCCAAGCTTCTTTCAGGGTTATATTTTTAAGAGCCTTTGTGGGAGTGTGATTGACTATTTAATTTGCACAATTGATTGCTTTCACCCAATACTTTAGACTTAATCCCTTAGATTGGATCATACAATTAGCCATTTATTTTAATGTGCAGTTCTTTCTCTCAGCAACACCATTTTTTTGT
Source organism: Picea sitchensis (assembly GCA_010110895.2). Classification (NCBI taxonomy): domain Eukaryota; kingdom Viridiplantae; phylum Streptophyta; class Pinopsida; order Pinales; family Pinaceae; genus Picea; species Picea sitchensis. The sequence continues at coordinate 59,199 of SNQJ01S0015525.1, forward strand.
GGTGTATATGAAACAATGTGTTACATTTGGATGCCATATGTAGTGCAATAACTTATAAAAATTATTGTTCGCATATTCGCCTCCATTAAATGTTCTTAACTTTTGAATTTGATGTCTAGATTGCTTTTCTACAAGGTCCTTGTAGGCCAAAAACTTCGCTCTTAAGTTATAGTAAGAAACCCAAGTATGTTTGGAAAACTCATCAATGAAAGTTAAGAAATACTTGCACCCAGAAAAAGAAGGAGAAGAAAGTGGACCACACAACTCACTGTCAACAAGCTACAAAGGGCTCGAGGTGTGCCAAGAGGCACGCTTGTCAACACTATCTCGATGATGTTTTTTGAGAACACAACTGACACAAACACCATCTTTGCATGAAACAAGAGGAAGACCAATCACCATATATTGATTACATAGTTGTTGCAATGAGCGATAGTTTAGATGACCAAACCGATCATGCCATTTTTTTCTCAATTCATCGCTATGAGCAACACAAATTAATGAAAAATATGATGACCCAAATTTGTCAAACTTGTACAACCTAGTAATATCATCAGCAATTCCATTTGCAAGAACATGCTTAAGATATTTTATATCCTTGATTACATCTTGGTGAGGTGAAAACTCTACATTTTTACCTTCACCCGAATGAGTGATTTGATATACTGATAGAAGGTTACAAGAAATACTTGGAACACATAATACATAATTGAAATGACCATTATCTAATTGAATTGTTTCATATCCTACGACACTAAGAGATCTATCATCACCAACAAATATTTTCTTGGTGTTACATTCATTTAGAGTGTAAAATATTTCTTTATCCTTAGCCATATGATAAGATGATCCTGAATTAATAAGCCACTCATCACAAGAAGAAGTAGAAGTTGTATTGAAGGAGAAACCAGAAGTGGAAAGTGCATGTCCATGAGAAGAATAAGGAGAAGTAGAATCAATACTGATTTTGTGCTTCTTCATCGCTGCTTCTAAAGCTACCATCTGCTTGAAATATTTGGAATAATCATGACCATCTTTATCACAAAAGTTGCAATGTTTGTTAGTCTTCTAATTTTAATATTTTTCTCCTTTGTCACCATTAGGAGTTGAAGTTGTCTGAGCGAGTTTGGGACCCTTATGTTTATTTTTCTTGTAGCGAGGATGTTGCTTCTTGGGATACTTGGGTTTATCTTTATACTGGGAAAATAAGGCTTTGTTGGAGGTACCTACAGTGCTGATTACTCCAAGTTGTATAAGCTTATCTTCCTCTCTAATCAAAGCATCACAAAAGGAATCAAGAGTGGGTTTTTTATAAGCTTTCTTTAGAGTCTCTCTCATGGCATAAAAGGTAGATACAAACACATATTTTGCACTACCTAGCTTAGAAAGAATAAGATAGATGCAACATTCTTCCTCCATTTCTATCTCACATTTTTCACATAAAATTCTAAGTGTTTTAAACTTAGATAGATAGTCTTCAAGGAAATAAAAATTACTAGGACTTAAGGTCAATACTTGATTTTCTAACTATTGTGCTTGAATAATATTGAGTTTACCAAACATAGATTCAATATTTACCCAAGCTTCATTAGGGTCATCAATTTCTTTAAGGTGGAACCTTAAATCGGGAGAGATGGACATTTTGATTAGTCCACGTGCTTCATCACTCCTATTAGCCCATTTGACTTTCTTATCATCAACAATGGGTGATTTTTCCTTTCCCAAGGTAATCCGGTAAAAACCTTTACCTCTTAATAAATCTTCCACATGAGATTTACATTGGAAGTAGTTGATGCTGGTAAGAAATAGATTACTTGTAGAATCCATATTAAATATGCAGATAATATGGATTTAAAAACTGGAACTGATGATGTGGATGGAAAGGTCTCAAAAAGTTATGCGGTTTAAAAAAAACGACACTAAAAACAGACTTCAAATGTGAGAGTCATGCCCTTTTTTGAAAAAAGGCATAAACTGTAACCAAAAGACCACGTGATAGTGTAAGTTGCTTTATGAAGTGACCAACTTTTATAAAGAGAAGTGGGGATCACTTTTACAATGAAGTTAATTTATAAAAGAAAATCTGCATGCAAAATAAGTAACTCTAAAATAAAATATTAAAACTACTTATAGTGATTCACTTTTATACTTGAACTGGAATACACTTTACAATTTGAGCATGAAATTTTTCCAAAAAAGTAACAAAAGAACGATTTGAACTCAAGACCTCTTACTTAATAAGGCAACTTTTAACCAAATGGTCTAGCAAAACATATTGTATTTTTTAGGAAGAGGATTGGGGGTGTTTTTGTTGTTGTTTTTGTGGAATACGGCCTTGGAGAATGTGTTAAAAAATAAATCACATAAGAAAATAATTTTGCTTAGCAATGAAAACAAGGGTTAGATCTCAGTTAGCTTGCCCAGAAGATGCACCTTTTCCTATATGTTTCTTATTTGTCAAGATCGCACAGGGCACGGGGAATAGATCATACATAGATCTAAAAGAGTAGAAACATGAAAATAAATAATACAAAACCAAAATAATAATACTCTACAAAAAAATTTAAAATGCATATGCAGGCTTTATACCTCCGGATCTAACTGAAATGGTCGTATCTTGGGCAAACAAAAACCTTTCCGAGTGAAAAAAAAATGTTCCTGGATGAAATGAGTGCTCCGGACACAATGGAATAGTCCTCTAAGCCCATAAATGTATGTAAATGACAGAAAATTGATATGATACAACTCGGCTTCATGATCTCGATCTACAATAGGAGCGGGTCTTCAAATAGGCTCAGATACCATGTTCGACAACACAATTATTCCAACAGAGAATGAAAAAATTCAGTAACTACTCACATAACCAGATCAAATATCAACACACCAATGTTTTCATGTGGTAAAACCCCTACGGGGAAACATCCACGGCCCTAGCCAACGCAGCCACTTGGAGAAGTTTATTAATGAAAAATAAAAATATTACAGAGAGATTTTAAAAGAGATTTTCTCCAATCATAAGTAAATGACCCTCCATTCTCTTTAAATAGATATCATGTACCAATCGAGTGTTAAGCCACATATCAATGTCCATTAATATCGAGGAGAGTATGAACCATCTGATCACTCTATGTCGGGAAAATATCGTGACCGTCGTATTTTCTAACTACAAATGCATACTAAAGAAACACACTTTTACCTAACGACACATTAGACCAAGTAGATCTTAACTAACTCCTAAGTGTCTAAATATCCTAACATAAACAACATGGCTTCAACATCAAGTTTCTACAGATCTTGAACAAAATAGAGAAGAAAATGGATAGGGAGACTGAATCAAGCAAGTCAAGGAGGCATATATATCATGCCATAAGAGGAGAATATGAAGTTTCTCATAGACACCATCATCACTCATGAAGAAAATATGTTAGAAAAAAACACAACGGTCCAAGGTTATCTCTTGTCAGAAGGCATAAGGTGAGGCTGAGAGTAGATGAACTACAAGGAGAAATGAATAAAATCAAGCCTCCTACCTTTGATGGTGAGAAGAAGAAATATGAAGATACAAAGACTTAGATATTGGGGATGAATAAGTACTTTCAATTGAATAATTATTATTGACAAGAAGAACGAAGAATTTCCATCTACCAACTCAAGGAAAAAACATCAATGTGGTGGGACCAATTTGTGAAAGTGAAACACATTGATGAGAAGAAGATTACTTGGAGGGAATTCAAAAATTAATTTCAAAATAAGTACTTGACCAAGCGTTATTATTATAGGAAGATGAATGATTTTTTCGAACTCAACCTTAGGAGTATGACCATGGATGAGTATGAAAGGAGATTTGTAGAGATTTTAAAATATGTTGACTTCATGAATGATGACCAGGTCAAGATTCAAAGGTTCTTGAGTGATATGCCAACAATTTCCAGTGATAACGTACAGTATTATGATCCAAATACATTGGAGGAAACCATAAGGAGGGGTAAATGTCTCTATGATTATCATAGAGGAAGAAAAACTTTCCAAAACTTAGAATTGAGAAAGAAAGAAATCATTGGAAATGTATTAGACAAAGGAGTCCATGTAATCACCCAGAATTGTGAGATGAGAAGTAGAATTCACAAGAATTCAGAAACAATATTTATGGTGGCCATAAAGGGGCACAATTATGCATATGTTACCATAATTGTGTATTATGGTTTTAGCTAACAAATGTGGTTGAATTCTTTCTTTAACCATAATTTTTAGAAATTGTATCTTATATAATAAATGTGTTGCAATCAAATATTATGTTTGATGATAAAACAAAGGAAAATGTATTTAACAAAGTGGTATATTCAGTTATGAGGAACAAGGCATGGTCAGTTCTTCAAAATGTGGAATGGTTTCTTGAGGAAGCTACCAGCTAAATATGTCTATACTCAATGAGAAATATAGAATGTGTTCAATGGAAATATGATTTGGAAAAATATTTGAAGATGAAAAATATGCATATTGATCCAGGAGGATCCAAGAATTATCACAGAAGTCCAGGAGGATTTGGAACATCGAAAAAGGTACAGAATGGTTCATAAATGCTCAATTTGTTTTCCCCAAATTCTCTTCAAAATGGAATCAATGTGTATAGCTCATCGTTAGCTTTCCAATGGTGCAAATGACAAGTCAAATGGACTTCATATGAAAAATTTATGAGGGGTCAAATTTCTAGTCAACCAAGTAAAAGTGAAGACTAAAAGGGTCGAGGGCCTAATCGCTCAACCCTAGCCCTTGGTTCATTGTACATCATATAATGCTTCTATGTCCATGGAAGGGATTAACGAAATTTCCAACATGTATAACCATATATAATATGGTTATAACAATGTATAAACATACACCAACAAAAGCACACGAACATATGGTGGTCGGTGGTTATCGAACCCTCGAATTACCATATACAAAATCCACAACTTAACCAAGAAGCTATATATATGGTTTGTTTAAAAAAAACAACTAGATTGCATTTAAATCGTGCCATAAAATTTGGAAATTGGTTCAAGGGTCCACCCTATTTAATGGGCATGTGGTTTGAGGATTGTACACATTAAGTTTTAGGTAGAGTTATGTCTCGAACTGTGTGCTCGAGGGTAAATAGTATTTGAGGTTACATCGTAAAGAGTGTCAAGAGGTCCCTAAACAAAATTTCTAGAACTTTATACTCATTTTTCATGAATTTTCGCAAGGAATCCAAAGGTGCACTTCGCTTCTGCATTTGAAAAACATGTAAAAAGGTCATTGTAAAAGGAAAGAATTTGATAATTAGTAAAGAAGGTTTGTATTGGAAGAAGACCCGAAGAGGTAGCCTGAATTGGGTGAACTCTATTATCCAACTTGTATATGTGATTTCATTATTGTTGTTCATTTCCAGCTCAATTATTTGCAATTCATTTTATCCTTAAAGTGGATTTGGTTAGATAAATACTTTACATGTAATTTTCATACAATCAAGCAATCATTTTATTTCGACTATCAAGTATATGATTTTTTATATATTAAATGATTAATAAGTATCTAAGGATTTTTCAGATCACATACCAATTGGGGAAAATGAGTATGAGAGAGATCATTTGTGTTTCATGATAAATCATGAGTAATAGGTATGCATGGAAATAATGCCATGGAAGTGTGGAGAGATGGTTTTCATAATTGGTGAGAGGGTTGAAATTTGGTTAAAGATAAGCATAGGTACTCAAGGAAAGAGTGTGATGACAAGAATATTTCACAAGAAGATCAAAATCCATGAATGAATAATGTTGAGATATGAATTCAGTGTAACCAGGAAGGCTTGAGAATTCGAGGATATCAAATTTATGTGAGAAGGAAATTATTACAAGAAATCCACTTATACTAATTAGAGTGAAATCAGGGAACAAGAATGAAATATTCACTAGATGAAGTAGTGAAGATCCATTCCCTATAAACAAAGTCAATATACAGATAAGATAATACATTGATGGAAGAGTTGTTCTACAAGAATTTATATGTTAATATGATAGTCTTATGATTAATAAATACAATGTGTATACATGGAAATAAGATGTAACATTTCCAAGGATCAGTCCTACAGTTTTGGAGATAACACCTCCATGATTTTTATTAGAGTAGTGTAATGGAAGCATGGTTGTATGACAGAACTTTAGGAGTGAATAAATGAAGTTGTCTACATACTAAAGAAGTTTCAGCAGATGAATACACAATGTGTTATGTGAAAATTATATTTATGGGGATGAAATCATAATTATGGGAGAAGAATCCCATAAATTAAGTGAAACCCAGAAGTGAGTAAATCCATGAACAATATCTGGAGATAAAGAAGAAGTTTCCACTAGATGGATGCCTAAATAATTGAGTTCTATGGAAGAACATAAGCTATTTTGATAACAATAAAAAGGATATTGTTGATGCATATAGAGAGAATGATGGTACTTTTTGAAGGCGATTAGTGCATTCCCAAAGTAGATTTGGATGACAATCCAAAAGGATTCAAGCATGGGGATGATTTTATGAAAATAAATCAATAAGGAACCATGAGGAAGAAAATGGTTCTATATTGACTTGGTATGCACATGAACATGTATTTTCAAGGTACACAATTGTTTGATCGACAGTCAGACCCCAGAGTTTCTATTGAGAACTGCTTAAAGCAATGGCGCGTTCAACTATTTTCCCACTCGCTAGGTGTAATTCCAAAATCCTAGTACACACATGAAGAGCCTAGAAAATAAAACAAGTTGTTGGAAAACCTTCAAAGACTAATTTTCCAGAGATTTATCCTTCATTGGTAAGTCCCCTGAGCTTCACTTAGTCCTTCAAAGAATACAGGAGATGTTATCGATTGAAATTTGTAAAAATAGATCAATCCCATTAGTATGTTCTGATTATACCCATTTGATTCAGTCCAATCGAGGCCACAACCCCATCGGAATACATGTAGCTTGTTGTAAAATTGATAAAATCCTAGAAGAATCTAATGAATTAGAAGAACTTAGAAACCTGAATATCAAAGAAACTGTAGGTACCAGGGAATTCTAGGACACTATACCCATTCATACATTTAGATCCTATAATAATCCCTTGAAGTTAAAAGAAATTAAATATAGGGAGTGAAGAGAATCCTAAGATAGCTTATATCGAATATTACTAGGATGAGCAGGCCATGAATGAATTCCAAATAATGTTGCAGGAATATGAGGACTTATTCCCAAAAAAAATATCATAAATGAAAGGCATAAAAGGATCCATGGGGGATATGAATATCGAGATGAAACCTTACTCAAAACCCATGAAGAAAATACCATATCGTCTCAATCCTAAAGTAAAACAGAAGGTCAAGAAAGAAGTGGAAAAAATGTTAACGACATGACCGATATTTCTTGTCGAAGAAGCACAGTGGGTTATCCCCATAGTAATACAGTGCAACAAGGATAGACAAGACATTTAGATATGTGTTGACTATAGGAGTTTGAATTTTTCATGTGTGCACGATCTATTTTTGACACCCTTCAACGATGGGGTGTTAGATCAAGTTGCGGGGAAAGAAGTTTATTCATTTACAGATGGATTCTCGGGGTATCAAAAAGTTATAATTTCATAAGAAGACCACATTCGTAACTGAGTGGGGGTCATTCATGTACAATGTGATACCTTTTGGCTTAAATAATGCCCCAATAGTCTTCTCCAGGATTGTTATAATAACATTTTGTGACTTCATACACAAGTTTCTAGAAGTCTACATGGATGACTGGATTGTATATAGTTTGTTGAAGGAGCATGTAGGGATACTATGATTGATGTTGGATAAATGTCAGGAATTAAAGATATCTCTAAACCGCAGGAAGTGTATTTTCTTCATATTGCACGAAAATATGCTAGGCCACATTGTTTGTCAGGAAGGATTCCTGGTGGACTCAGCTAAAGTTTTGTTTATCCTAAACATGTTTCCACCTAAAAGTGTTAAACAATTGTGCATGAAGCTTGGGCATACAAGATACTACTGTAGGTTCATCAAAAGATATGAAAGTATCATTGCACCACTAGAGAAACTACTGAAGAAGTCTGAATCATTCTGGTGGACAGTTGAATGTGACAAGGTGTTTCATATCCTCAAAGACAAACTCAACACTGCACCCATTCTTAGATAACTCAACTGGGATATTGAATTCCATGTACATGTGGATTCATTAGGTATCTCCCTGGGATCCATTTTATCACAACCAAGAGAAGGGAATATGGCCCACCCTATCTACGTTTCTAGCGGAAAAATTTCTAAATCCAAATGCAACTACACAACAATCGAAAGGGAAGGTCTTGATATGATTTATGCATTGCAAAAATTTAGACACTTTTTACTAGGCTCTGATTTTAAGTTTTTTACTAACCATTATGTGTTCAAGTACCTAGTTAATAAGTTGGTTCTTGAAGGAAGGATTTGCAGGTGGCTCTTACTCTTTCAGGAGTTTTCATTTGAGGTAATTGGTAAGCCTGGAAGATGTAATGTAGGTCTAGATCACCTATCAAGACTAGAATCAGGGGAAAGTGGATGAGTAGTCGACGATCAACTCCCCGATGTAGACATGTTCTAGATTGAAACTATCCCAAAGTATATTGAATACATTGATTCCTTCCTCAGCTCAGGGACCTACCCAAACAATTACTCCATGACCTAGAAACAACATCTGGTGGTTTGAGCAATAGACTACCAATTGATTGCAGGCCAAATCTATAACATGGGACTATATAAAATTCTCATAAGGTGTTTCTAAACCCATGAGAGGCAAGATATCCTATGGGAATGGCACAATGGAGTTGCAAGAGGACATGTTGGAGGAAAATATATAGCACATAAGGTACTTCAAGATGGGTTATGGTGGCCAACGGTATTCAAGGATGCTAAATATTATGCTAGATCTTGCGACATTTTCCAATGAGTAGGGAAGCCATCACACAAAGATGAATTACCTCTTCATTTGGTTAGAGCATTGCAGGCCTTTGAGAAGTGGGTTGTGAAATTGTTTGGACCAATTAATCTACTCACCAAGCATTCAAAGGCCATACATATCATCACTACAATAGAATATCTCACGCGGTGCGCTGAAGCAGAGGTAGTTCAATATTGTTCAACATATATAACTAATAGATTCATATTTGAGAACATCATTTCCCGATTTGGATGTCCTAGGAGCCTGACTAGTGATCAAGGTAGTCACTTCATCAACAAGACAATCGCAACATTGATGAAACAATTCCTCATGCAACAGCATAATGGAAGTACTTATCATGTACAAGTTAACGAAATAGTGGAGGCATTCAACAAGATTTTGAAAAGAGGACTAATGAATGTGTGTTCTGCAAATAGGGAGGACTTGGATGATATAGTTCCATCAGTCTTATGGGATTATAGGACTACTACAAATAAGATGCATAAATATACACCATTTCAGTTGGTATATGGTAAGGAAGTTGTTGTACCTGCGTGGTTTATCAACCCTAGTATCTATATAGCACATGCTACTCATATGATAGATAATGAATCAGTTGCGTAAAGGATTTTAGACTTGCAGGAACTTGAGGAAGCAATATTCTTAGTCGATTTTCATCAATCAGTGGAAAACGCTAGGAAAAAAGATTGGCATGACAAAAACATTAAGTCCAATAGGTTTTAGTAAGGGGATAAGGTACTCCTCTATGATAGACATTATCTGAAACATCTAGGAAAGTTGTGCATGCAATGGTTAGGTCCATTTCTAGTTGGTGAAATTTGACAGTCTCATGAGTCAAGCTAGCGCAACTGGATGGTATCCTTCGACCAGGGTTGGTGAATGATGCACACTTGAAGCCCTACATTTACCACACTTAACTGAGGGATGGTTGCTCCATTCCAAGGGAGCTTGTAAAATAATTGGACTTTTCTTTTCTGTTGATTTTTTTTAGTAGATGTAATAATGTTGGAGTGTCCTTAGTAGCGTTGTGACACATGTTTATCAATTTAATTGTTGGGTCTTTTCATACATGCTTACTCAGTGGCGTGTTCTTAGATGAGTCACCAATCCACTCAATCATACACATAAATCCATTAGTGAATCACATTGTGGTCGTTGGGGGGGAGGGGGGGTCGAATATAAAATATATTAATGGATAAGCATCAATCATGTCACGTTTAGTTGTAACCCTTAGGGTAACTACCAAAAACTGTCAGAATGTCCTGTCAATT